>PVKA01003903.1:0-66397 GCA_004027165.1 Ctenomys sociabilis
AACTGTCTGATTGACATTTGTATTTTAATAAAATAAAAATAAATGGAAAAAAAAACAATCGAAAAGGCAAACTCATCTTCTTTTATGAATGGAGCATCAAACTGAACTGGACAGGTACCTCTAAGTCAGGAGTACAGTACAAGGGACATGTGGAGATTCCCAATTTGTCTGATGAAAACAGTGTGGATGAAGTAGAGATTAGTGTGAGCCTTGCCAAAGATGAGCCTGACACAAATCTCATTGCCTTAATGAAGGAAGAGGGGGTGAAACTTCTAAGAGAAACAGTGGGAATTTACATCAGTACCCTCAAAACAGAGTTCACCCAGGGCATGATCTTACTGACAGTGAATGGAGAGTCAGTAGACCTACCAGGGTAGGCAGCGCTGAAAACTGAGGCACGCAAGGCTAAGTCTGCTCCTTCAAAAACCCAGGCCAAACCCGTTGGTGTCAAAATCCCCACTCGTAAGATCACCCTTAGAGAAACCTTCTTGACATCGCCAGAGGAGCTGTACAGAGTGCTTACCACCCAAGAGCTGGTTCAGGCATTCACCCACGCTCCTGCCATGCTAGAAGCAGACAAAGGTGGGAAGTTTCACATAGTGGATGGCAACGCCTCTGGGGAGTTTACTGATCTGGTCCCTGAGAAACATATCGTGATGAAGTGGGGGTTTAAATCTTGACCAGAGGGACACTTTGCCACCGTCACCTTGACCTTCCTTGACAAGAACAGAGAGACTGAGCTATGCATGGAAGGCCAGGGCATTCCTGCCCCCGAGGAAGAGCGGACGCGGCAGGGCTGGCAGCGGTACTACTTTGAGGGCATCAAATAGACCTTTGGCTATGGCGCACGCTTGTTTTAGGGCTGGCAGCAGGGGGCTCCGGCTTGCCCAACATTTCTGACTGGGGCTAGTGACTCACAGGATTGTATCATCCCAACTGCTAACTTGGGGCTGTGGCCCTCTCCTCCACATATACCTTGGGTTTGTGCATGTTTTCTACTGGGTGGGGTCAGAGGGTAATTTTTATGTGTACATACGCTAAATAAACATAATTTTAAAAACAAAAAAAGAAACAAAACAAAAAACAAAAAAAAAGAAAATATGATGTAAAGTCACTCCATAATAGGATGGACATTTAATAATAAATATTCCAGGAAAATCCAGTTGGCTCACACTTACTCAACATGCTCTGTATTACCATGTTCAGCTTAGAGCAAAAGAGCAATAACTGAGACAAAACAAAAAACTGGAAAAGGAAGTCCAATGTCTCTTCTGTATTGATACTATTGTTACTAGTTGGCCTTCATCCTTGCCCTCTCTGTTCACACAGGCAGTTACTGCTACAGTTTCAGAACACAATAAGTCCTAGAGAAAGTTACATTGGGAAATAACCCCCTTCAGGGTCTTGAGGTTCCCACATTTCCCCACTGCTGACAACCCCAGTGTTCTCAGTACTTTAGGTATATTCTAGAAATATATCCCTTTTCTTGTAGAAATTTTAAGGTCAGCCATTTTTGGTGCCCACACCACAGTTCCACCTTTTAGTATGTTTGCATGAATTTTAGTAAAATCTGACCTTTGAGAATAAAGAAATTTAATTGGGCAGAACACTTAGGCTTCACTCTTAAGTGTCTCCTTTTGATATGGAATGTTTCTGGACCAGTTTGTCCTGCCTCTTATTGGTTCATATAAAATGTTACTTTAATTTGTATATTATGTATAAATTAGAAAATGAAAAAAATTGTGTGAATAACATTGTATGAAATAAAATCCTCTTGCAATATCATTCCTTCTATCTTGAGAACTTTCAGAAAACTGAAAATATAGTCGGTATTAGAGTTACACAAACTATACTAGATGCAAATGACTGTTCTGAAAGCACATAGCTAAATGAATGCTGACATAAGAAATACCAATTTGAGCTTTGATGAGGAATATGGACTGAATGTAAAGTAAATCATATCATAGCTTATATCAAATACCCTATAAGGTTGTGGTGCTGAACTGATCAAATAAACTGTTCTATTGACATATTCATCAATAAGAAAATGGAAAAATACACCAAAGTTGCTAGTAAGTTGGAAAGATAGCAGAAAGTTGAAAAAACTTTACCCCCACCACACCTAACTTGTATATTTCTAATAAAATGTGTTGTTACTGAAGTGATACACACTAAATTACAAATCCACTAGGTGGGATTACTGGAAAAATGAATGGCTGAAGCATACATAACTGCGGAATTGAAACTGAAAACCAATGTTATTCACTTGTATATAACTGTAGCCAGCCCAAGAGGCAGGTATCAAGGGACATTTGGAAAATTGCAGTAGAAAGAAAACTAGACAATTTCTAGCTCTGGCAAACTTCTTAACTGAATGTAACAACAACTATTCTGTTTCCCACAGCATCCCATTCCTCACCTTAAAAGAACATCAGTATTTGAAAAGCTTTGAGATCTTGAGATCTACAAATGTTATACATGGGCACAGAGATCTTCCCATGAGGTAATTTGCCCCTGGAAGAATGCATAACAAACTGAAAAATATGTCCCATATTTTGATAATTTAATACCATTTAATTAAGCTAGAAGCTTCTTAGCATAGACACATATTCAGGACTTGTCCTTTTAGGCACTTTGTTTGCAGCATACTTCTGATGAACATATTATGGAGCAAATACAATTCCAACATATGGAAGATGTTAAAAACAAAAATACCCTCTTGAGTCTACTGATTTTCCAATATTAGGAATACATAACTGTGATGTTTTTCTTGTTTCTGAAATGAGGTAGAAACAATGCTATGGAGAGAATAAGTGTAGCATGCTTTTAAAGTACAAAAAATGGATAAGCACTGCGAAAATGTCAACATTACAAACTTAAGAATTGTCCTTCGGCCAATATCTTAACTGATTAACAATGGTTAGAAGGGGCTCAAGCCTCTTGAGCCTAATAAATATGCCACCTTAACATTATAGACAAAAAGGAATTATTTCAGGGTGGGCCAGATAGCTCAGCAGACTAAAGTGCTTGTGCAGCGGCTGGGGTGCAGCCACCAGCATGCCATGCCAGCCTCGCCCCTGGGTTGTGCTGAGACAACTATTGAGACTGGGCTTGGTGGTGCCACCTGTAATCCCAGCGCTTGGAAAGCTGTAAACAGGTGGATCACCACGAGTCCAATCTAGTAGTGAGATCATGAACACCTGTAGACCCTGTACCAAATACATAAAAAATGAGTTATTTCTAAATTTTTTTCCAAGTTTAAAAATGGTTGAGTAAAGACCACAGCAAAATACAGTCTCTCTAGTACCTAAAATTGAGACACCTAGGAAACAACAACATAGCAACTATAAAAGCACTGCTCCAGGAATCAAGAAAAAGCCAACATGAGAACTTCAAACTACATACAGATAACGTGAAGACCAACTGTAGAAAAGAACTTAACCAGTCTGAAACACCACCCTCAGCTCCTGTGGAGTTTATATAACTGGTCTAGTAAACACAGAGCATCTGCAGTCCCAGAGAGAAACAATGGACCAGTAGCAGTACCCTCAAGAAGACTATGGTGTTGTAAGGTGCAATTACATTGAGTGGTTTTTATTTTCCATTCTGAAAATGACTCCTTTCACGTGGCAGACTAGAGTTGGAGAAGAAATTTACTGCAGTGTCTAAAATACTTTGGACTAATATAAGTAGAAGGTATTTGGGGAAAAGTTTTTTGTTTAAGACTCAGTTACTCTGGAATCAGAAGTCACAAACATTTTACTTCAGAAGCTCTAGGGGTCACCCGACCACAATGACTGCATGGCAGACAGCAACAGAGTCCACATGGGTGCTGAGGAGATAGTTCAGTGGCATAAGTTCTTGCCTGGCAAGTGTAAGGTCCCCAGTTCAATCCCCAGTACTGAAAAAAAAAGAGAGAAAAGAAAAAAAAAAAGGAAAAAGAAAAAGAAAGCATGGAAGAGTGATCCAGCCAGAATCACAGATCCTCTAAGAAGTTTCAGCAGTAGGATACTCATGTTGTAAAAGATACAGCAGTCTTATCTAGGAGTTATGTGCTTTCCTGAGAGTCTGGGTCTAAAAATGCTGACATTAAGTCCAGCAGATAGTTGTCCCTCTCCCTGTCACCTATTCCCAGCAGAGCTCAGTGGTCTTTTTTCTTTCTAAATTGTTTTTTATTTTTAAAGAGAATAAAAAATGATTAAAAATAGAAACAATACAGAATTTCACTATACCAAATGATAGGAAGTCAAGAATGGTTGTTATATTGCATATTGTTCTCCTCAAAATGCTTGTTCAGATTATCAGACATAAGCCTGTATGATTGCTCAAGAAATTATGAAAATTGAAAAGGAGACAGAAAAAAATTAAGCATTAACTGCTCCTTTCAGCAGACCAGCAAAAATCAGTAGTATGGCCATCCAACCTATCCTATGTATACACGATTATGTATTTCTTTTGCCTTCCTTCCTTTTCTCTTTTCCCCTATCCCAGTTGTTCTCTACCTCTGAACAGTTTCTTTCCCTTTCACAGTATCCATAGTATTGTTCAGATCTTATTTACTCTTTTGGGTTATTACACTAGAGAAATAAAACAATGTTTACACATGTGGGTCTGACTTATTTCACTTATCAGTATGGTCTCTAGTTACATCCATTTACCTATAAAAGTCTTGAGTTTATCTTTTTTTTTGTAGCAGAGTAATATATTGTTGTATGAAGAATCACGCCATTTATCCATTCCTTAGTTGATAGCCATTTGGATTATGATGTGCCCATCTAGTAACACAATCAGGAATATACCTCAGCAGGGATAACGGCCACATCCTAGTGTGTCTGGGCAGAGGGGACTCTGGAACAAGAGCATGCCCCATGGGCCCACAGGCCACACATGTAGTCAGATGACTTGGAACACACAGAAGAGCAAAAACACTAAGAGTCAGTGGAGTGAATGTAACACTAAGGCAGACATCACATCACTGACTGACCTCACCTAACATGCAATGCAGAGCAAGCCTCACTATTTACACAGCAGAAGTTAGGTATAAATCTCAAATAGCCCCACGTTGTGACTTATTATTCCCTCACCCATATCTGATGCACTGCAGTCACACAGGCTTTTGAAAAAAACCACTCACTCATACAGAGGGATTAGTAAATCTCAAATTCCAGATTGATCTGGAATTCACTTACCAGCAGTTCCAGGGCAGAATAAACAATAAGAAAGTGCAAGATGTACTCTTACATCCTCTTTATTTTACTTTGAATTTACTATAAGGATAATCACTAGTGAAAAGATATACATCTGGAATTTCTTTGAAAACACTATTTTCTTTATTGGATCCATGTGGAATTTAACTTATATGCTCACTATAAGAGTTGAATCTCCAAAAAACAATGGGGAAATATCTTTAAGGTATAATAGTAGTAATATTGAACTAAAAGATTAAAGATTATTCAAGGTTCCAATCAAAAGCAGTGTTTACCCACATAAATCATCAGTAAGATTAAATGGTCTCTGGATTATCTTTAGTCTATAATTTTGATCAGTAACAAGAAGTTATCAGGATAAGAAACTGCTTCTTTGAAAAGTTTGGGGGCTGGGGAGATAGCTCAGTAAAGTAAGTGCTTGCCTGGCAAGCAGAAGGTCCTGAATTCAATCCCCAGAACCACAAAAACAATGTTTAAAAAAGAAGTAAGACCATGAAAGTTCTGGAACTTAGTCTACTAATAATACTAGCACTAATATTTCAGAATTACCTTCTTTATATAATGTATATCACTTACTATGATCTTATGCAGTTAGAAAAATGGAAATTTAGCTCAGTTATTATGAGAAACTGACCTCCAATGACTTAAATATATTAAAATATACTTTTAATTTTTGTGTATCAATTTTATTGATGATTTAAGTGGAATACAAGAGATTAGAATGCTACAGGCTGTGGAGATAGCTCAGCAGCATAAACGTCTGCCTGGCAAGCACAAGGTCCTGAGTTTGATCCCTGGTACCACAAGAAAAAAAAAAAGGCCTAAAGCTAAGAACAACATAAAAATAAACAAAAATCATACATCATATAAGAAAACATGACGAGATACCCTGCAATGAAAAAGTAAGCCCTATTCTTTTTAAAATAAGCTAATTCTGGGCCAGAAGTATAGTTCAGTGATAAGGTGTTTGTCCATCATGTGTGAGGCCCTGGGTATGATCCTTAGTATCAAAAACCAAACCGAGAACAAAAACCTAATTCAAATTCTAAATTCACCCTGTTCACTCTGAATTTCTGCAACATACCTCCTATAGTTCATAACACATTTCCTTGTATTGTCTACATCATTTTCATACAGATAAGAATTAATTATGTCTCTAGACAGTTTCACTGAAGGTAGAAACTTTATACAGCATCTAGCACTTTATACTGAACATAACAAGCACACAGTAAAGGCAGGTTGTCATGTACTTTGTGGCAAACATCTCTCCACAATTCATTTGTAGTGAGAAAGAATATATGAATTGGTAATAGGATAGGAAATCTAGGTGGGTAAAATATACATCACACACAGAATAACCACCCAATAGATTGCTGCTGGGACAAAGTGACCAGTAGTAGCTTTTATTTAATTTTGAAAGTAACACTACAGTATAATCTGCAGCAGCGCAGTATCTCAATGGAAAAAATGCATGCATACTTATTTTTTAAGCAAAGATTAAGTAGTACCTATAAATACATTTCTATTTAATATCATCAGAATGTATAGGTAATGAATAATCTCGAAACAACATGCTAGAGATAAGTCATTTAATTGAAGGAGGTCTTCATATTGTGTTGCTGCTCCATGAGAAGGCAATCTTCAAAAACCTTTACCTCTTCTACCTTCTTTCGAATCATGCCTACAGGAAGAAAAGTTACACAGTCATTAATAGGAGGTAAAAATATTCCAGGAACAGAATAACACATACTGTCCCTCATTATGATTTATATATCTGTAAATGTCATTTTAATAGCTCTAAATTTTACAAAATACAAGAAAAAAAATATCTAGCTGTTTAGAAACTATGAAAACAGTTGCCTTCTGAAATTTTGGGATTTTTTTTTTTTTCTCTTTAAAATGAAAAAAGAAGCAAGGCATGGTGGCACATGCCTGTAATTCCAGCACTTGGGAGACTGAGGCAGGAGGATTGCTGTGAGTTTGAGGCCAGCCTGAGCTACAAAATGAGCTTATGGCCAGCCTGAACTGCATAGTGAGACCCTGTCTCAAAAAGACAAAAGAAAGAAAGAAAGAAAGAAAGAAAGAAAGAAAGAAAGAAAGAAAGAAAGAAAGAAAGAAAGAAAGAAAATGAAACAAGAAAATGAAACAGTGGACAAATCTGTTCCTTTTCCACTCTGCCTGGTTGTCAAGCAAGTAAGTCTATTTGATATTTATATTTTGCTGGACAAAAGTGTTAGCTAGCTTTTTTATTAATCATAGCTTAAAACTATGATGTGAGGGAGTCATTGAATTGAGAGCGTACATTTTTGGTGGGTCTTAGGTACCTATAAGCAAATGAGTACACTGAGAATATTTACATTTCTGATTGTTTCTAATAACTTGTTTAACTTGGTGATCCTCACTTAGCTTTTCTCAGGGGCAGTATGTCACAAAATGGCACTGACTTTGTCATATAAAAGAGCATTTTTCTGTCAGTAAAAATAAACCATTGAAGTAAACGTGACAATCCGAGTTTTAAAATCAGCATACACAAGTAAAGTTCATAATTTTTTTATTCATTAATCCTTAAGACTATAAGCAATAAGTGATGCCCAAGAAGAAAAAAAATTTTCAAAAAAAGGAAAAATCGAAAAATTTAAAAATACACTTCAAGTTTTTCATCCAATTGGGACAGCACTGATGTTTATTGAGTGTGTAAAGTGCAATATTTCATCCTGTTTTACAAGATAGCTGTTTTGCAAGATCACAGTTTAAGAAAAAGTGATTTAAATGATGGATGTCTACCAAAAAGCTAGAAACATAGTGTATGTTGAGCCTGGAAAAATACATTTATCTTTGGCTGTGATAACTAATTCCATAGTTATAGTTTTTCCCCTAAATTACATTTTTAATGTTACAGAAGCACAAACTAACAGTACAACAAGCCATTGACTTGAGATCACATATGTCAACATAAACACATTCTATTAATTTGCTGATTGTATATAGTAAATTCAAAGGAGTACATTTATAACAATTTTAACAATCAGAAAGATGTCAAGAAACAAAAGTTAGTATTGAGGGAACCTTGTTATAAATATTTTGATGCATCTTCTAATTAAATTCCCAGAAATACTTCTGTATCAATAAACTTCAAATTTTTAGGACTTTCATTTCATAATGGTAAACACTTTACCTGCATACATAATGCTAGAATTCTGGTTCAATGATAAATGCCAGTCATTAAATTATATATTACACTAGCAGGAAAAATGCTAATAGCAGTCAAAACATGTTAGGGAAAATATGTCATATACAATTTGAGATTATTCAGAAATAATTACACTGAACAATATGAAAATAAGAAAACAATTACATTCACAACTTTTAAAATGTAGTATATCCATAAATTACAATTTTATACTACAATATGAAGAAATGAAGTACTGATATGTGTTACAACATGAATGAATATTGAAAATGCTAAAAGAAGCCGGACATGAAAGGCCACATTCAATATGGTGCCATTTCTACAAAATCTCCAGAAAAGGAAAATTAAACACACAAAGAGTAGATTAGTGGCTGCCTGAAATTTGGGATAGGAATGTAAAATAACTAAAATGGAGAGAAAAAAAAAAAAACTTTAATAGTGAAATGCATGTGTTTACAGAACTATATTCTTAGCAAAGAGGATAAATGGTTATGATTTATTTGTGTGCTTAAAATATTTTAAAAATATGATTTATTTTGTTGGGAAAGTTTTTGTTACAATTGCTTCCAGCCAGTCCCATTATTATTTGGGAATCAATGCTTTATTCAATTTAGCCCACTTACAAATACGTTAGGTAACATTTTAAAGACTTAAGAAAGATTACAGGGCCTGGGAAGACAGCATGGCAGTCTTAGAACCTGCCTGGGAAGTGCAAGGACCCAGGTTCAATCCCTGTAGCACATGCTGTGCCAGTCCTGGGGAGTGGTGGCACAGGCCTACAGCCCCAGAGCTGGGGAGGCTGAGGCAGAAGGAGCACTACGAATCTGACCCTGTACCAAATATGTAAATAGATACAAATTTAAAAGAAAGATTATAAAATAAGAAATTTTGTCATTAAAACTAAAGACAGCTTTTTACTGTAATTATTTATTTATACATATTATTGTACATTTCATGCACTATCAATCCACTGTACTCCCCTGTTGTAATAGCACATCTCTTGTAGAAAAATAATTAAAGTATTAGGAGAAAAATTATTTTAGTAGTACAATGGTCAAAAGACAAATGAACAACATATAAAATTACATAAAACTATCATGAACATTTAAAAACATTTACTATCATGAATAAATAGAAGAATGCAAATCTGATCAGAGAAATATTACTCTCACCAATAAATCTGGTAAAGGATGATGATGGTAGTAATGGTGATGATGGAAATATCAATACTAGGCATACAGAAAAATTGGTACTTTAACAAGTTACCAGTGAAAATACAAATTAGCATAACTTACCTAAAAGAAAATATAAATCAAAAGGATTAATCTTTTATTCTTTACATCTAACAATTGTACTTTTTATTTTAGGGAAGGTTCTACAGGGTGTTCAGGGTCTCACAACTAGATAAGACTTGTGATCCGCCTGTTTAGAGCCTCCCAAGAGCTGGGATTTCAGACTTGTGCCACCACACCCAGTGTCAATTGCCATCTCAGAGCTTCCCTAGGGGTTGGGCCAGCATAGTAGGCCTGACGGTCAAACCCCTGGTCTCTGTGCCTGCTTGCAGGTGCTTTAATCCACTGAGCTATTTGGCTGGCCTTTTAAAAGTTGTACTTATGTGTAATAATCATGGCTGTATCTTAAAATTTATCTATAGCTAAGTTTACTACAGTAAATTTAAAATAAGAAAAAAATTGGAAATATTAATCAATATTTAACAATTGGGTATAAATTTAATACCTCGAGTGTGTTCATGTAATGGAATCAGTCATTAAAGTGTTAAGCCTAAGATGTTTGATATTCAGACAGTAAAGTTAAGCTCAACAGCCTAGGTTGTATGATAATAACAATAAGCTTCTCTTCTGGAGTGTTAAAGTTAAGCTCAACAGCCTAGGTTGTATGATAATAACAATAAGCTTCTCTTCTGGAGTGTTAACAACCTAAGTTTGTAGACCAAAAATTAGAGAAAAAGGAGGGCTGCAAGGACAGCCAACATTTTGGCCCTAGCCTTTCAAGGTCAGTGAGAACTCAAGACATAGGAGAACCTGTACTGTAACATCATGCAAGTCCCAAATTTTCTGATCAAGGAGATTATGGAGCCAAAGAGGAAAGTGATTGATGATGTAGAATGTGCCTAAGGAGAGTCACATGGAGAGAAAACTTTCTCTCAGGCTTTCACAGTGAGGAAATTGGTCAAGCAATGGCTGTGACTCATCCACATGGCTGACACAGACAAAGGATCTACCAACTGTGGTACAGGGTGTCAGGATAAATCCTGAGGGTATTTGACTGACCTTTAATCAGATGCAAAAGCTACAATCCTTGTTACATAAGTCTTGGTTTATCTTGGTCTTATCCATCCAGCAAAAAAGTATGAAAATGAGGTATAAGAAGTAAAACCATACTATTATGCTGAGATGTAAAAGACTCAAGTCAACAACTTCTGACATTGCCAGACATACAGAAAACCCACTACTATTATGGACTACTGGACTATTTAGGCATATTTTGCTGTATTCCCACATCTATAATATTTAAATGACAAAACTAAACAAAATGGGATGCAAAAGAATTAAGATAAATATGTAGCTACATTCTCTTAATTCAATGAATAGAGGGATCTGCTCTAATAGTGTTTGTAAATAGAATATCATGTCTTCACCTTGTACAACAAAAAACCACTAAGAAAACAATATGTAATGTATTAATTATTGAATATATCCTACTAATTTGATTTGAAACTGTATCATTGCTATTTGTTTTTCAATAAAATTATGGAAAAAAAGCAAAAGAAAATGTAGAATACTACATAGCATAGAATGATATTCATGCACACTCCTGGCAGCTTTGTATTTCCATCAAAAGCTGAATACATTGTGCCGTGTACATATGAGTAGATAAATAAACTGAAAAAATATACTGGACCTTCAACATGGATGAGTAGAAGAGGAGCTGCACAAGAGGCACTCAGGGAAGACCCACTGAAAACTCAAGTACCAGAAGCAGAGGAGGGTCTTACACCTTCAATTAGAATATTAATTAGAAGACAATATATATAGATGAAAACTAAGAACTGGATGCCTAGAGGGCTCAGCAGCCAGTGTGGGTGTTCTGCATCATCAGTGTTTATGAGAATACTTCTAATAGCTGAGGGAAAAGACCATGAATGGGTGCTAGAGTTTAGCCCTGGTTCTGATTCTCTATATTAGCACTTTGACCACAGTAGCTCTAATAAGATGGGGGTAGGTGAGGGGGTACTGCAGCCTGACTCTATCTCACTAGAACTCACCAAGGGAAAGAAGACTCCTGCAACCCCTAAACTGGACAGAGGATAAATGCTGAACAAGACCTGAGGATTTCCACTGTTCACAAGCACTCCTGGTCATGAATTGCTGAATCCCAAGATTCTAAGTCAGATACTTCAGAATTCCCAGCAGCTCACCATCTCCTGCAGAATTCCCAGCCAGAGGGAGAATACATTTGTGGATCCCCAGGCTCCCCTGAGCATGCACCAACTCCCTCATCTTTGCCTTGTTAGTGAACTTGTCCAGATTCTGCCATCATATGTTCGTAGGCCAAAATGTGACAGGGTCAGATTTGCCCTATAAGTTGGCAGAGTGAATTCATAAAACTGGGTTTGCCTGAGCTTGGTAGTGGAAAGGACAGGAATGATACTGGTGTGGTTTCATATAATCAGTCTGGAATTGTAGCAAGAATGGAAAGACCGGTCTTTTTGGCAAAGTGGTCACATTGACCTGAACACAATTCTTGTATTAACTGTGTCTCTCTTTCCTCTCTTCTTTCTTCTCTCTCTGTCTCTGTCTCCATCTCTCTCCCCCTCTCTCTCTGACACAAGGTCTTAATATGAAGCTGGCCCTAAACGCATTGTGATCCTGCTGCCTCAGCCTTCCGAGTACTGGGATTACAAGCACTCCTACCTTCTCTTGAGTTAACTGTCTGGTCTCTCTTTCTACTCTTTTCACTCTTCCTTAAATTACCTTGCCCCTTTTCTTCCTTTGCCTGTTTGCCACATTATAGGTACACAAATTTGTCAGTAGGTTCTGACAGCGTTTTAACTTTCCTCAATTGCAAAGTATACTTCCCTCTGCTAAAACTCATCCTAAGGCTCACAAAAATCTTCTTAAAACCCTGAACACTAACCCTTCAATTAAACTAGAAGTTCTCCAACAGAACCTCATCCTATACTAATTTTTCCCCATCAGTATTCCTCCATCTACCTGGTCCTCTATACACTTATCCTCCTTTTTTCACTCATCCCTTCATCCTCTCTCCTCCACCTTTCCTTCCACATCATAGGATCACTGCTAATAACAACTGAATGTAAGCTGTAGAGAGTACTAACAAAGGGTAGATGTGTAAATCCAAGGTCTATCACATATAAGCAAAACATATGATTGGCTCTGTACAGAGTACAAATCATGTAAATTAAATAGCTAAAGGGCTAAATATTATTTCATGGAAACTAAAACTGAAGCCACAATACAGGAAAGCAGCATCTTACTAAAAATATCTTCTTTTCAATTACAAGCTCCTCAAAACAAGACTTAAACCCTCAACAACGAAAAAGGGAAAACATGGAGGAAAAAAAACCAGATATATAAACATACAGGGTCCCGGGAAAATAAGGCAATAAGGTAGATCCAGGGGGCACAGATAGAGAAGAAAAGAAAGACCAGATAGCAGAGGGCTACGAATTGTTTAAATAAGAGATAAGGAAACCTGGAAGACTCAAAAAGGATATAACTTAAGAGTTTAAAGAACTATCATACAAAATTACATGCATATTTGAAGAAAACAAGTAAAAAATTGGAAGAGCTGAATGAAATATTTTCCAAAATGGAGAATAAAAGAAAAGGTAACAAAATTGAACAATGCAGAAATGATCAATGTAGAGACAAGTTTTCTGAAACCAAGGACAAAATGTTAAACTACGACTAAGTACTGATAGAAGCCTCAAACAAAAGAAGAGAATAAGAAAAACTCATCGGAAAGCTACTAAATGACAGTAAGAAGACACAGCGAAGGCTAGCTTTAGTTAGAAAGTAGACGACATTAAAAATGGAATAAAAAAAAATTTGTTCACCAAAATCATAGTAGAATACTCCCCAAATTTAAGAAGAGTTCAGCATCCAAGTAAACTAGGCTTACAGAACACTGACCATGGTGACAAAAGAAGCTCCCATGACACGTCATAATTAAAGTGCCAGACATTCAACAATAATATTTTAACTGTCAGAGAAAAACAAAAAATGTCATACTAAAGGTCACATTAGAAGTATAGTTGACTTCTCAACAGAAAATTTACCCCCCAAAGAACTTGAAGTGTTTCAAACCCTAAAAATAATCAGCTGGCAAACCAGAGTAATATAACCAGCAATGTTTTCCTTCCTATATAAGATGAATAAGGACATTTCATGAAAAGGAGCAACTTGATAAATCTATGAATATTGGACCAGCACTCCAGAAAATAGTAAAAAAAATATAGACAGAAATGATGAAACCAACAAAGCCAAAAATCTAGATGGAATGAATACATCAAGCATAGTGAATAGATAAAAAATATAGGAAAGGAAAAATGAAGCTGCCAACAACAGAAAAAGAGCAAAATGTTAGGAATTAATCAATACTTCTCAGTAATAGCACTCCATATAACAGCCTGAACAAAACAGTTTGTCAGACTGGATCAAAAACACATCCAGTTTGTTGCATTCAAGAAATTCATCTAATCCAAGAATATGTTAGTAGACAAAAAAAAATCAAAGCATGGAAAATATTATTTCATGTACCATGACCCAAAAGCAAACAGGGTAACAATTCTAAGCACAAAATTTACTTCAAGCTAAAACTTTGCAGAAGAGACAAAGAAGGTCACTATATACTAGTTAAGGGGCTAATCCAACAAGAGGATATATTGCTGGTAAATATATACTTACCAAATATTGGAGCACCTCTCTTTATAAATGAATACTGCAGGACATAAAATATTCAATAAATACAGTCATAAAGGGGATCTCAATATCCTACTTTTGAAAATAGATGAACTAAACAAAATATCAATAAGTAAATATAAGAAATGAGCCACACCCTTGAACATATAGACTTAAACTTTACTGAGTGTTTTACCCTACTCCAACAGAGTACACATTCTTCTCTGTAGCAATGGAACATTCTCCGAACTAGATCATACACACAAAGTACACAAAGTCTGCTTAAATAAATATAAAAGAATCAAAACCATTAAATTAAAAATTAACAAGAGGGAGTAAAACATGGAAATTTTATAAGCACTTAAAAACTCAATAATACACTCCTGAACAGCCCACAGCTCAAAGAAATCAAGAATTTCTTAAAGAACTTAAATAAGAAATTCTATGTGAGCTAGGTATCTTCCTAAAAGACCTAGAGACACTGTACTGCCTGGATACACGCATATAAATGTTTACAGCACCACAATTCTAATTAGTTAAATCCTAGAAGCAGCTTATGTGGCCTTGAACAGATGACTGGATGAAGAAAGTATGGCAACTATATACATAATGGAATACTACTTAGCTATAAAGAGAATAAATTTGAGATAATTGTAGGAAATAAACACACATGGAAAATGTAATGTTAAGTGTAATAAAACAGACACAGAAAGTTAAATGCCATATGCTTTCTCTCATTTGATGAGGCAAGGTACAAGTACAAAGAAAAATAAAGGATTTATGTAAGAAACAATGAGATAACTCTTTGTGCAAATGGAAAGGAGCCCAGGAGAATGAGGGCAAAAGGAGAGGCGGGGAGAAAAAAAAAATTTAAAATGGGCCAATTACATATAATGAATATCCACAATGCCTAGAAATAATATATGACATACACATGAACTGACAATAAGACAAAAATGAAAATGAGGAAAGGGGATTTAAAAATAGAGGGATGCAGGTGGGTGGGATGAGGAAGAGGATTTAGAAAAGAATAAAGTTCTGCTATATACTTGCACCTATTCTCTAAGATGAGTCTTAACTTCATTTACTGCAAACATATTATAAAATTAAATTAAATTTAAATTATTCTGACCTGAAGGGAACCAAGAGATAAAGAAGGAGGGAAAGGAGCAGAAGAATGAGGGAACATAATTAAGAAGTATGATTTATATGTACCAGCTCCTCATAGCGAATGTAATATTATGTACTGCAAGCATATGCTAATAAAAAAGAAAAATCAGTGTATATCTGTATCTATCATCTATCTATCAATCATCTCTCTATGAAGATGAGTGGGAGGGTGGATGGATGGATGGATGGATTGGTAGACAGATATTGTCTGCCAAGATGTAGCTAAATTTTGAAAGTAAAGAGATAATTGTGCTATAATCTCTATGTAGAAGTTCAAATTCCAGGAAACAGATATGCAAGTAAATACTAACTATAGTATTGTATGACAAGTACTGAAAATATGTACTATATCACATAATATGAACACAAAGAAGAGGATAGAGAATGATTAGAATGATAAGGCAGATGTGATAGAAGTGATGGCTCTTACACCACATCTTAATGTGGGAGCAGCTACTAGGCAAACAAGGATGGATACTTCAATACTTAAGATTGAAAAAGTGAACAAGTAAAAATGTGAAAGAAGGAAAACATTAGATGTTTGCAAAATCATAAATATCTCTTTAAAACGTATGCTGCAAGTAAGAGATAAGGTACAAGAAACAGGTAGGGATTAGCTTATCCACAGTACTTTGTATATTATGCAGAGAACCAGAATTTATCACTGGGCACTCAGAACTAGCAAGGAATTTTAATACAGAGAGAACTGGAACACATTATCCTTTCATCGAGATCTCTTTGAGAACAACATGAAAGTGAATTGGAGGAAGTAAGATTCAGAAAAGAGACCATTAAGGTCTCTGAAGATGAAACATGCATTTACCATTGCTGCATTCTAAAACACCTACAAAGTATCAGCAATGAATTTTTTATTTTATTATTTATTTATTTATGTTGGTGGAACCAGGATTGAACTCATGCTTGCCAGGGAAGTGTTTATTCCACGGAGCCATCTCCCCAGCCCCAGTAATGAATTTTTTAAAAAGAGAAAAAAGGTAACAGCATATAAATCAGTAGGATGAAAACGACAAAAAAAGATAACAACGAAACTTTGAGAATGGAAACTAGATTTATAGTAAGGAACTGCACAAAGGATATGAAATTAGTGGAGCTAGGTAATTAAATATGCTGTTGAAAGTGGAGCTGAAAATAGATTTAAGAAATATTAAACGGTAGATCACTCTTCTCTTCTACAACTTATATCTGGACCATTCTCCTTTCCAAAGTTGTGCAGATGATTTTCCTTTGCAGAGGCTGAAACAGATTAGCATTGGATGAGGGACACCACAAAAAACTAAGTCAAAGATTCTGGAACAACAAGTATGAAATGAAAGTTTACAAGGGATTAAGGGCACGTTTACCAACTGAACCTTGAGCTTCCCGTTTGTTCTTTAACAGTTCTAGGAACACTGATCTATATATACACTAATCTCAAGCCAAGAGCTAGAAGATACATTTCCAGAGAATTTGGCTAGCTAAAGAGAAAAATCTGAAGTCCTACACAAATTTATTTATTTTGGCAGAACTAGGGATTGAACCCAGACCCTTGTGCTTGCCAGGGAAGTGCTGGGTGTAGGGTGCACAGAGCCATCTTCCCAGCACCCTACACAAAAAATTTCTAGACAAGTTATTCTATGGTACATTAACCAATACAACCAGGAAACATTTAACTATAACTTTCTTGAATAATATAAATGGGCAATAAAGAATCAAACATTTGAAGAAAGCCTTTCCATGGAAAAAACAAGGGTAAAACAAAAGAATTGAAAGAATCAGTCTAAGAAGTGTAGATTAAAAAAAAATCATTATTAATGGCTTGTAGGACATTTACCAATAGCATATGGAAAGCCCAGGGTTTGATCTATGGTTTCAAGCAAAAAGAAAATTATTAACATCCTCAGAGAAGTAATGAGATAAAAAGACAATGCTACTAAAAGTGTACATACACAATCACAAAAGAAGACAATAAGCTGTGCAAAGTGAAAATTATAGCAGAAACCAAAGATCAATAGAAAAGTTGGAATAAAAATCAAGTACATATCCCAGATATTTTTACAGAAATACGAAGAAAAGCTCAAAGGCAAAGAAAAGTAGATATGTTCAGTGTATGAAACCAAAGTGTTAGTATTTTCAGAAAGAAGTGAAATAAAATAGGGAAAGAAAGTAGCCCCAAGTGAAAGAAATGTTTCTTGACTCATCAATATAAGCCTCAGTGGATCTCTTGCTGCAGCAATGCGAGTGGGAGCGCCAGAAGCTCCAGCTTGGAGTGAGATACTTCGGATTGTTTTAAGAAAACGGCAGACAAACCAGATATAGGGGAAATCGCCAGCTTTGATAAGGCCAAGATGAAGAGGATGGAGACGTAGGAGAAGAATATCCTGCTGACCAAAGAGACCAGTGAGAAGGAAAAGCAGAGTGAAATTTCCCAAGACCCCAGAGAAATCCCCACCCATGTCATCTCTGAGACCCCTCAGTTATTGTGTGGAGGAACAGCCACTTGCAAATTGAACACGAACCACAACCTGCACTGTGAACCTGGGCATTCCACACAAATGCCACTAGCCGGTGGGTCTCTGAGGGGAGCCCTCTAATTGGACTGACAAATTCACCGCTTTGTCCTGGATATTATAGAAAGTTATTTGTATGTTGAATGAAATTAAAACACATCATAGCCGGGCGTGGTGGCGCATGTCTGTAATCCCAGCACTCGGGAGGCTGAGGCAGGAGGATTGTTGAGTTCGAGACCAGCCTGAGCTACAAAGTGAGCTTAAGGCCAGCCTGAACTGCATAGTGAGACCCTGTCTCAAAAAGACAAAAAAAAAATAAATAAATAAAAAAAATAAAACACATCACATGGTTATATATGCGTTGTCTCAGTTATTCTTCTCTCATTGTTGGGACAAATACCCAGCACTCAAAATGAAGGAAGGAAAGGTTTATTTAGCTCATAGTTACTGGAGGTTTCAGTCCATACTCAGCTGGTTCTCTCTCTATATATAATCTCAGTGGATAAAAGACCTATACCAAAGTCTACCATCTATACTCTGTTTTCTCTTCAGACTGTGTAACACTTTTGTCTTTTACCAAAGCCTACTATCTGAAAGTTAAGTATTCCAAGAAACATGTCAAAATGTTCCATAGGAAAAAAAATACATGACAAAAATAAAAATGTCACTAAGGATTTAGATTAAGAGCTCTCCTCAAAGTCAGAAGACAATGGAAGTATTTCATTAAAAGTTCAGAGGAAGATAGGCATGGTGGTGCACACCTGTAATTCCAACACTTTGGAGGCTGAGGCAGGAGAAGTTACATGAGTTCACAACCAACCTTAGGGCAGCCTGAACTACATAGTGAGACCCAATATCAACATAAAGCAAAACACAGAAACTCCAAAAGAAGGAAAGTTTTTTCAAGCTATAATATAATACCCAATCTTATCAATTACATATAGTGGTACAAAGATACTTTTTCAGATCTCAGAAAAAGACATCTTCCATGCAATCCTTTTACAAGATGGTGGAATTTATGTTATACTGAGGGAAACAGAATATAGTAAATAACAACAAGTAAAGGTATGAGCCACAAAAACTGGAGAGCAAACAAAGTACAGAGCATAGCATAATGTTGTAGAAAAAGAATCTACCTGAGTAGCAGTCTAAGACAGAAAGGATTCCAAATGGTACACAGAGATTAGGGGTCTCTGGAAAAGATGCATGCAAGATGAAACTGGCAGATTTACATTAAAAGCTCAGAGTTTTGTTGTAGGCAGCTGAATTAGACAGAAATATTATAAGCAGTCAGACAGGGCCAGGCCCTCAATTAGATAAAAAGGAAGACAAGGTGGCTTTTCAAATTGGAAGAGACAGACATTTCTGTATGGATCACACTTCAAGACCAGGACAAAGGAGGAAACACAGCTACATACTTCCCTAGCAATAGGCATCAGGGATTGATATTCTAAATAGGTATCAATCACCTTGAAAGAGCCCAAATGAGTCACTAGCCTGACCCTCAACAGGAAGAGACCCTGTCACATAGTCATGCTTGCCTGCTACGACTTGCTTCCCCATTTGGTCCTGGACTTAATCAATTATACCTGAGCAATGGTGCTTGCAATCCTCCTGGTTGACCATAGCTTTGTCCCACCTCATGCTCATCTAAGCAAGTTTCCATGTCTTTACCACCTTAGACCTACCTCGCCACATGGTTTTCCTCTATGAAAGTCCTGGAAGAGACAGCTTCCTGGGGACAACCCACTTGGGCCCCCTCCTGTGCCTCTCCAAGACAGGAGCTTTCTTTCCCTCAATAAATATATTCTGCTTATAACCTCCGTTTGTTCCTAAAATTCATTCTTCAGTTTTAGAAAACATGAACTCGTCCCAGGTACCTTTTAGGTTGGGAGATCAGTTTTTCTCCCTGTATTATTTGGAGGTTTCCCTCTATCAGTTTGAGAATGAATTGCAGGTATGTAAGTGGTAGAAAACTGAGCAAATGGGAAGACACCAAGAAGAGGAAGTGCTGAGTCAGATGGAACCTGCCACAGAAGAATAAACTTGAGCCAGTTCTAGATAAATGGATGCATCTTGAGACCATACCCTTAAGTCAAATAAATCGGACACACATATTTAAATATCTCATTGTTTCTGTCTGGCGAGAAACCAAAAGTATAAATAAGGACCAAAATGTATAATAGATACTGAGAAATAGAAAATTTTCAAATGGTTAGGGGAAGAAGGGAGGGGACGGGGGAAAAGAAGAGAATAGGAGGAAAAAATGGAAATGAAACTTTTGTAAGTAAGTTTGAAGGAAGGGGAGTGGGTTGGAGAAATAGGTAGAAATTCCTGTGATGAATGTAGTCATTATGTGTTGTCTCAGTCATTCTTCTCTCATTGTTGGGACCAATACCCAGCACTTAAAATGAAGGAAGGAAACGTTTATTTAGCTCATAGTTACTGGAGGTTTCAGTCCATACTCAGCTGGCTCTAAGGCAGAGCTGCACCTGGCAGAGAGCAACCTTCTAAGGTAGGAGCAAAGAGAGCCAAGGGAGGGGCAGCACCTCAGGCAGCTAGCCAGCATCTCTCCCCTCCTTATATTGTAATGCAAATTACCTGCCCCAGGGGAGGTGCAGCATCCACATGAGGAATGGTTGAAAAAGATGTGGTATTTCTATATAATGGAGTCTTAATCAGCTATTAAGAATGATAAGTTTGAAGCATTTATACTGAAGTGGATGCCACTTGAACATATACACATAAGTGAAATAAACCAGACATACATGTGTAAATATCGCATAGTCTCCCTAGTATAAGAAGCAAAAAGAAGAAATACAAATGGAAACGTACAACAACAACTAAAAACAATTGAGTCAGATAAGGCAAAGTGAATGGCATATGCTGCAGGATACTAATCAGCTTTTCTTCTGGATGGTTAACAACCTAAGTTCACAGACCAAAATTGGAGAAATAGAAGAGCCACAAGGCAGCCAACATTTTGGCCCTAGCCTTTCAAGGTCAGCGAACACTCACGACATACGAGAACCTGTACTGCAACATCATGAAACTCAGTTGAGCTCCAAATTTTCTCCTGAACAAGGAGATTATGGAGCCACAGAGGAAAGAGACTGATGATGTATAATGTGCCTGGGGAGAGTCACATAGAGAGAAAAATTTCTCTCAGGCTCTCACAGAGAGCAAACTGGTCAAGCATTGGCCGTGACTCATCCACATGGATGACACAGACAAAGGATCTACAGAATAAGGTACAGGATTACAAGATAAACCCTGAGGGGACTTCACTGACCTCATAAGAAATCAAAAGTACATGTATTGGTATATAGGTCTTGCTCTATCTAGGTCTTAACCATCCAGAAGAAAAATAAAAAATGAGGTACACACCCAGAATAATCAATCAAATTCCAGAGGCCAATGCCAGATGACTGAAGGAAGCTTTGGGCAAGACAGCTAGACACAAACCATTACATGTATATTAACTTGTAAAAATAAAATTAACATAAAACCTAGATGAAAGAACAAAAACTGAGCAAATAAGGAAATAAAAATCACAGGAAAACAAAATTATATAAAATAAAGAAGACATAATATATCATGCTATGTGACCAGGGTATGAACAATATTTAAACCATCATTCAAATATTAAATACTGGTCTAAATGAAAGTTATTATATATATTTATATGCAAATACATATACATGTTATATTCATGTATATATCATAAGTTTCACTTAGAGCAAACTAATATATATGTATATATGCTAGTTAGAAACATAAAACTAGTTAAACATAGAGTAGAAATATTTGACAAAGGATTTCCTCTAGAGGAGTGGAATATGGGGTATGGAAAAAACAGCTATACTTTTCATAAACCTTATAAAATTTTTTCACTTTCAAATTGCAAGATGAAGGCTTGAGAATAAGGAAAATATACTTCTTAAAAGAAAGGATTCAAGAGCCAGCTACTAAACAAGCAGAAATATACTGTCTTAGATTCTTGAGTAAAACATAGTAAGCATTAGCTGAGAAAAAGTCATAGATCTGGGCTCAGGAGAGAGCAGAAATAGTGAGTTTAGTTTTATGCAAGTTTAATTAGAGTTGCCTTTGGCATATCTCCATGCAGACATTTATTACTATAATGCTTTACAATGGATAATAAGACAACTATTAGCGAAAGTGATAGCTAAAGATGAAAATGGGATAAAAAAAGCTGATTATCAGAAATAATTAAAGGGAATACTATTTAGAAGAAAGGAGAGGTCTTGAGTCAACGATTTAAGTTTCTAGCTCAAAAAAGAAAACAACAGAAGAAGCAAAACTAACCCAAAGCAGGAAGAGGGAAATAAAGACAAAAGCAGCTATCAATAAAACTGTGAATAGAAACTTTAGGAGAAAAATCAATGATACAAAAAGCTAATTTGTGAGAAAACTATCAATAAAACTAATAGAAATAAGGTAAGACAGAAAAAATAAAAATAGAGAAAACAGCTCACCAATATCAGGGAAAAAGATCAGAGTATAGCACTACAGATTCTACAGCCATAAAATGGAAACTATGAACATTTTTATACTTATGAATTAAACCACTTAACAGAAATAGTAATAAATTCTTTTAAAAATGACATAATCAATGAAAATTTAGCCAAATTAAACAGATCATCTTAATATTCCTAGAAATATTAAATAAATTTAGTTTCTAATTCATAAGCTCCCCAACAAGAAATATCCAGGCCCAAACAATATCACTGAAGAACTCTATAAACATTTAGGAAAAATTAGTATCAGTTCTTAATAAACCTTTCTAAAAAAAAAAAAAAGCAGAGAGCAATACTGCCCTAATATTAAAATCTGGCAAAGACAGTGAAGAAAAAACTAAAGCACAATAAATCTCTAGAACCTTAAAAATATCACATATATTTAAAACCTTCAACACAGTGCTAAGAAAACAAATATAAGAACACAGAAAAGAAATTATGATCCATGACCAAGGAAAATTTATTCCACAAATGTAAGGCTGACCAACATTTGAAATATATCACAACAATGAATTAAAAAAGAAAAAATACATACTAATTGACACAGAAAAGCATTTTACAAAGTCTACCACCTACTTATGATTTTAAAAAGTAAACCTCTCAGCAAGTTATAAACAGAGGTAGAAATTGCCAAAAGTTGAAAAAGATCATATGCAAGAAACCTACAGCTAACTTGTACACCTAAGATGAAAGACTGAAAGTTCTTTACAGAAGATCAGGAACAAAGTAAGAATGTTTCCCAACACCTTTTATTCAACAGAGTACTGGAAACTCTAGCCAGTGTAAAAAGGCAGGAAAAGGAAACAGATGGCATAGAAATTGGAAATAAATAAATAATATTGAACTTATTTCAGACATCATAACTGCTTATGTAGAAAAACCCTAAAAAAACCCATATAAAATAAAAATAAATGGAAAAAAAAACCCATATAACACACACACACACACACACACACACACACACACACACACACTATTACTCTTAGAGCTGAGCAGTAACTTTAGCAAGGTACATAAGATTAATCAAAATTATATATTTACATATTACTAGTATACATGTGAAAGATAATGCCACTTATAATTACTGTAATGAAAACGAACTACTAAAGTACAAGTCTAACAAAAGCAAAACATATACCTAATGTGGGTGATGGAAATTGCAAAAGTCTCAAGTTATAAAGAAAACTTAAATTTTGGGACATACGTGTTCATAGTTGGGAGTGTTCATTATAGTAAAGATGTTAATTCTCCCACAACTGAATGATAGATTAAATGTAATTCCTATAAAATCCCAGGTAATTTTTGCAATGAAACTAAAATAATTGAAACAATTTTTACAGAGAATAAAGACTGAATAATTTCTACCAAATAGTAAGGCCCATTTTATAACTACAATGATTAAGACACTGTGGAAATGGTTGAGGAGAAAGACATACAGATCCACAGAATTGAGGTCTAAGAAAAAGATTCACACAAATATGCCAAACGGATTAATTTTTTGGTACTTGGGATCAAACTCAAGACCTTGTGCTTGCCAGGTATGTATCTCCATGGCCCACCAAATGGGTTTTGATGCAGGTGTAAAAGCAATTCAATTGAGCAAGGATAACTTTTTCAACAATCAGTGATGGAACAACTGAATATCCATAGGCCAAAAACCAGCCAACCAAACAAACAAAGGAAATCCTCTTTTTCTAAACATCACATATTAAAATTACAGTAAAGGATCACAATCTTAAAACATAAAATGTAAAATGATCAAGCTTGCAGGCATAATATTTGGGATACAGAATTAAGCACAAAGTTTGGAGAGATTGCTCAGGGGCACAGACTTCCTTTTTAATCCATTAGATTTAGGAATTCTGTTTTAACATTTAGATTTATGATC
This sequence comes from Ctenomys sociabilis, assembly GCA_004027165.1. NCBI lineage: Eukaryota > Metazoa > Chordata > Mammalia > Rodentia > Ctenomyidae > Ctenomys > Ctenomys sociabilis. The sequence goes on from PVKA01003903.1 coordinate 24,446, forward strand.
CATTTTTACTTTAGTTTAATACACACTTCTCAGATGAAATACAAAAGACAAATAAATATATGGAAAAATGTTCAACATCATTGGTCATTCAAGAAATGCAAATTAAAACAACACTGGGATTCCATCTCACTCCAGAAAGAATGTCTATCATCAAGAAGTCAGCCAAATGGAAAAGATCTGTTTCACGTTATGCCTAAGATGTTTGATATTTAGACAGATAGTTAGGGTAAGCCGAACTGTGTATGTTGCAGGGTAATAATCAGCTTCTCTTCTGGATGGTTAGCAACCTAAGTTTGAAGATCATAAATTGGAGAAATGAAAGGGCTTCAAGGTCAGCCAACATTTTGGCCCTAGCCTTTCAAGGTCAGTGAAGACTCAGGACATAGGAGAACCTTTACTGTAATATCACATAACTCAGTTGTGTACCAAATTTTCTGATCAAGGAGATTATGGTTAGACACAGAGGAATGGGATTGATCATGTATAGTGTACCTAAGGGGAGTCACATGGAGAGAAAACTTTCTCTCAGGCTTTCACAGAGAGAAAATTGGTCAAGCAATGGCCGTGACTCATCCACATGGGTGACACTGACAAAGGATCTACAGAGTAAGGTACAGGGTTGCAGGATAAACCCTGAGGGTACCTGACTGACCTTATGTGATAGAAAAGTTACATTTTTGTTATATAGGTCTTGCTTTATCTTGGTCTTAACCATCCATCAGAAAAGTATAAAAATGAGGCATATAAGGTAAAGCCATAATAATATGCTTAGCTATACATGGCTCTAGTCAGCAACTTTTGTGGATAACCCCCTACTATTGTGGACTGCTGGACTGTGTTGGAGTGCTTTGCTAAATTCAAGCCCTACATTGTATAAAAATTTTACTCCATTGTATAAAAATAACACATCTCCCTAGTGTAAGATCCTGAAAGAGTAAACAAGATCTGAAAGGTACAATGGACACTGTGAAAGGAAAAGAATTGAATGCCTATAGAATACGCATCCCTGACAGAACTAAACAAAAAAAAAAGGGATACAAAGGAAGGACCATTCTGTATTTGTATATACGGAATAGTTAGGATAAATGTGCAGCTACTTTTGCGTAATTCTATGAGAAGAAATATTTGCACTAATGTGTTTGGACAGAATATCCTGTCAGCTTCTTGTACTATGGATAACCACTAAGAAGATAACAATGTAAAAAGTATTAATTATTGAAACTGTCCTGTAAATCAGCTTTCAAAAAAAATGACAGGTATACAGCTACATTCTCTTAATTCAATGAATAGAGTGATCTTCTCCAATAGTGTTTGTAAATAGAATATCATGTCTACACCGTGTACAACAAAAAACCACTAAGAAAACAATATGCAATGTATTAATGACTGAATCTGTCCTGCTAATTTGATTTGAAACTGTCTCATTGCTATTTGTTCTTCAATAAAATTAGGGCAAAAAAAGAAGTCAGTCAATAACAAATCCTGGAGGGGCTATGGAGAAGAAGGAATTTTTCCCCACTGCATATGTGAATGTAGACTGGCACAACCACTATAGAAATCCATGTAGAGATTCCTCACAAAACTATGATTATAGGTCCCATTCAACACAGTTATTCCTCTCTTGGGTATTTTTTTAGAACAACTGAAAACCTCATACCACAGTGACGTATGTGTACCCATGTTTATAGCAGCACAATTTGTCATTGCTGAATCTTAGAAACAACTCAAGTGCTCATCAAATGAGGAATGGACAAAAAAGATGTGCTATTTTTATACAATGGAGTGTTACTAATCTATAAAGAAAGATAAATTTGAAGCTTTTATACGTAAGTGGTTGCAACTAGAGAACGTGCTCATAAGTAAAATAAATCACTTATGAAATTTTTAAATAAATAAAAAAATTTATTTATTTAAAAATAAATAAATTTTACATGTGTAAAATTCATATTGTCTCCCTAGTGTAAAAACCTGAAAGAATAAACAGGATCTGAAAGGTACCATGGACACTGTGAAAGAGAAGGAACAACTAGGACAATGGAAAGGAGAAACGAAGGGAAAAATACAAAAATACATATATAAAATATGCATTATATATTATTTACATTATATATATGCACACACACACAAGATAACTAACATAATTGTACTACTAAATTCTATTAGTTTATCGAAAGTAACAACTAATGCTTTAATTTTTTGACACCTTTTGTATACTTACATCTAATAATATGAACAACTACTTTATTTTATTTTATTGAAAAACAAATAGCAATGAGAGTTTCAAATCAAATTAGAAGGACAGATTCAATCATTAATACACTGCAAATTGTTTTTGTAATGGTTTGTTATTGTACAAGGTGCATACATGATATTCTACTAACAGACACTATTATAGCAGATGACTAATAATTGAATTAAGAGAATGTAGCTGTATACTTATTTTCTTTTATGAAGCTGAATTATAGCACAGTTTCAATAATTAATACTTTCTACCTTATTATCTTCCTAGTGGTTGTCCATAGTACTAGAAGCCTACATAATATCTTGTCGAATCACTATTAATGCAAATCTTGCTTCTTATAGAATTATGTAAAAGTACTGCATATTTATCCTAACTGTACTGTTTATACAAACACATCATGGTTTTTCATTTGTATCCTCCTTTTTTTGTCTAGACCTGTCAAAGATGGGCACTCCATTGTCATTAAACCATTAAAGGTGCTTGAATTCAGAGACATAATCAAACACAGTCCAGCATTCCACAATAACAGTGAGTTATCTGAAGAAGTTGCCGACTATAGCCATTTACAGCTCAACTTATTATTATGGCCCCATGTTATATACCTCATTTTTATACTTGAACAACTATTTCAAACACAACAGTGTGTAATACATCAAGCACTGAATTCCTATCATTTGTATTGTTTCTAATGCTTTTTTTTATTTTTATTCTCTTTAAAATTAGGGCTGGGAGAGTCACATGGAGAGAAAACTTTCTCTCAGGCTTTCACAGAGAGCAAATTGGTCAAGCAATGGCTGTGACTCATTGACAGGGCTGACACTGACAAAGGATCTACAAAGTGAATAACGGGGTTACAGGATAAACCCTGAGGTGACTTGACTGACCTTCTTAGGTACAAAAGTTACACTTTCTGTTATATAGATCTTGCTTTATCTCGGTCTTAACCATCCAGCAGAAAAGTGTAAAAATGAGATATATAAAATAAAGCCATAATAATAAGCTGAGCTGTAAATGGCTCTAGTCAACAACTTCTTCGGATAACCCACTATTATTGTGGACTGCCCGACTGTGTTGGATTGTTTCGCTGAATTCAAGCACCTATAATAATTGAATGACAGTAGCATCTTTGACAGGACTAAACAAAGGAAGAACCATTCTGAGTTTGTATAAACAGTACAGTTAGAATAAATATGCGGTACTTTTGCATAATTCTATGAGAAGAAAGATTTGCACTAATAGCATTTGGACAGGATATTCTGTCAGCTTCTTGTACTATGGATAACCACTAGGAAGATAACAATGTAAAAATATTAATTATTGAAACTGTACTATAATTTAGCTTTAAAAAGAAAGGTAGGTATACAGCTACATTCTCTTAATTTATTGATTCAGAGGCATCTGCTGTGGTGTCATTTGTGGATAGAATATCATGTATGCACATTGTACAACAAAAAGCCACTACAAAAACAATGTGCAATGTATTGATTTTGAATCTGTCCTACTAATTTGATTTGAAATTGTCTCAATGCTATTTGTTCTTCAAGAAAATAAAACAAGAAATAGGAAAAAAAGATCTAGGTTAAGAGACAAACTATAAAAAAATAAAATAAATAAAATCAGGGCTGGGGAGATAGCTTAGTCGCATTAGCACCTGCCTGGCAAATATAAGGTCCTGAGTTCAATACCTGGTACCTGAATAAATAAACAAATAATAAAATAAAATTTCAAATTAGAAAACAAATTAGTGGTTTCCATGAATTGGAAACTTAGTGATAAGGAATATAATGAGAGAGAGGTTGCTATAATAGTAAAAGGGAAATAAGAGGAAACCACATTGTGCTACCTAAGTTTTTTATATCTTGACTGTGGTGATAGATATGAAAATCTGCACACATGATAAAACTGTATAGAACTTAACACACATATACATACTAGTGATACTGGACTAGTCCAAATTAACTTGTTATGTTGAATCCATGTAAGTATCCTCATTATATTACAGTAGTTTTGCAAGATCTTATCACTAGGAAAAACTAGGTTTAAAAAATAGGACTTCTATACTATTTCTTTCAAGTACATGTGAATCTATATTTACTACAATAAAAATTGCAACTAGAAAAAAGAGCAGCAAAGTGCTACGTCAAAGTTATATGATATTATCATCAATGCATATCAGTTCTATGTTTGGCTGTCTTTTCAGCCTTTCAAGCTAGTCTTCATTTGCACTATCTGGCTGCTAGGCCAATGTCACATTTTAAGCTTTTAGCTACTGTACAATCTTTCTTACATATTGAGTTAACTGCTGTTTGAAAAATAATCTTGAAATCTTAGGAATGTAATATAATTATCCTTATCATTTGGGAAGGGAGAAAGGAGAAGAGAAAAAAAAAGAAGGTGGGGAGAGAAAGGAGGAAACTATTACTCTCTCACTAGTTAAAGCTATTTTAGGAAGACACTCGGTTAATCAAAATTAATGTAAAAGAATAAATATACAATCATAATGTACTATTTGATACAAGGATTTATAGAGATATACAAGGTTTTCTCATCTTTGCCTTGGCAAAACGACTTTCTGCTTGTATACAGCACTGCCTTACACATAAAACTAAAAAAAGTTTCGATAGAGATTTAAGACGAGCGATAGTGAAAGTTTCCTGAATTATTAGAGGGCAGATGGATAGGACTATAGCACCAGAATTATCACTATGTGACCTTCATTAAGTCATCTTTGAAATATTATTATTGAAGACTCATTTCAAATTTTACCTCTCTCAGGAATCCAACTGAAGCTGTGCTTTTTACCCTTCACCACATTCTACCATTTCACTTTGTGCCTGTTTAAGGCATAGGTTCTATTGCTCCTCATACCTGCTATACCGAACAATACAGTGCCTTGACACTAGAAGGTGTTTTGTATTTAGTCAGAATTATTCTGTGGCTTCAACCTGCCTGTAAAATAACATGTTCTAATTATACAGTACTTCAAATTTCAAAATGCTTATATAAAATACTTTATTGATTCTCACAATAATTTGAGATGGAGCAAATAATTAAAAACTAAAGGTTACCTAATTTCTTAAAGGCTAAAGCTAATGAGAATTGATACAAGGACATATATGTTTAAACAGCCAACTCACACAGCTTTTTCTATTTGTCTTTATTACTTCCTTATTGCTGGAACAAAATACCAGACACACAAGTTAAGGAGGAAAGGTTTATTTTAGCTCAGAGTATTTAGATGTTTCAGTCCATAGTCGATTGGATCCAAGGACGGGCAGCATTGACAGAAGGGGACATAAGAGGAGAAACTGTTCATGGAATAGCAGGCAAAAGCAAGCAGCCCTTTTTTGCTTTCACCCACTGGTAGGAATTTTGTTTTCAATAAATCCATTATTCACACCCAGAACTATGCCAAACCAATCAGTGGACGTGACAGCTAACTGATAGTGCCAACTTGAGTAAGAAACACCCAATTAAATAGGCTCAGCATAGTTCTGGGTGTGGAAGACCCACCTAGGGAGGGCTATCACCAGAATGTTACAGGAAGAGAAGGGAAGCTGGATTCTGTTTCTTCAGAGGAGCTTGAGTTTTTGCTTTCACCTTTGATGTTGCTCCCTGAGTTGCACTGCAGACTCTTCAGTTTATACCACAGATGCTTTCAGCCTTCCACTACAGACCCTTGGGCCTCCTCATAATGCACTGGAATAAGACACGACACTGAGATCCAGGTCTTCAACTGGATCTTTCAGATCTCTCGGACGCAGGTAGACATTGTGCATTCTTCTACACCTGATTGTGGGTGGTCATTGTAAGTCAATCCTGTAAATTTTTATATGTAGTTATATATCATGCTTTAAGCACTGATTGAGTGGGCTAATGCAGTACTGCACACCTATGATGCAGTCAGTGCCCTAAAAGCCACCTAAGAGCACATGACGCTTTGCGCGGGGTACATCTAGATACAAGCTATCATAGTATTACAGTGTATTTTGTTGTCAAATGCTGTGTTAGCTCTGAATAAAAATCAAATATATGCCTGTATGCATGTACTGAAATGTCACAATGAGCCTCATTAACATATGTAATGAATAATGCTAATCAAAAATATTCTGACGTTGCCAGTTCTGCTGATAACCCACTACTATTATGGACTATTAGATTATATTGGTTTATTTTGCTGAATTCAAGCACCTACAATATTGCAATGGCAATGGAACACCCATCTCTGACAAAACAAAACAACAAAGTGGTATATAAATGTAGGACCATTTTGATATGAAAAAAATATATATCTGTATATACAAAACAGGATAGATATACAGCTACTTTCTCTTAGTTCATTGAGAAGAAAGATTTGTACTAATAGTATTTAGACAAGATATGATGTCTGCATCTTGTACTGTGAATAAGTGCCATGAAGACAATATGCAATGTATTAATTATTGTAACCATCCTACTAACCTGTTTTGAAAGTGTCTCATTGCCGTTGCTTAATTGTTAAAATTTAAAAAATAAAATTACTATGCTGAACTATTTTTTGTTCGTTTTTTGCAGTACTGCGCTAAGCTAAAAACTGGCACATAGCATAACACTATAATACTTGTCTTTACAAACAGTGAAATGTTCTGAATGAGGCTAGCCTATGTGAATACCATCTGAAGATGTTTACTTGGTAAAATAGCATCAGGTCACTTTTATCTTTGAGATGGCCATTGAATGTGGGCCCCAAACCAGGATTATACTCAGACTCCAGTGTATTCATGCTTTTTAGTCATTAAAAGGAAGAAAATTGCCTTGGAGGAAAGTCTGTCTTTCTCAGAAAAACTACAAATTCTGCAGTTTGAGTGATTTAAATTACGTTACATATAATTCATCTGGGGAGGTTCTCCAAATTGAGGAAATTCATTTGGGTACAAAATGTACATAAGTAGGATTAGTGAGAAATCTAATTTTGAAGCTGTATTGAGTGTGTTTCAAATCTGGATTTACATATAGAAAAGGAAGTTGGGAAGCAGAGCCCTGAGGATGTTAACCATCACACATCCCTCCCTAACAAAAAAGGAAGACTTGCTTAACTCTAATCTTCTTGTCCTAATCTAACCTAAAATAAATTCTTGAGAGTCAAGCAACAAAGGTGTGATGGTGAACCTATTTTGTTAGTAAAGAGGAGGAGAGAGGAGCAGGTGCTCATTAAACAATGGAAAGACATAAAATACCTTTCAATTAACTGCTATGGACAGAAGCAAGTTTCTCTTTTGATCTTAGGAGACACTATAAATGAGTCTCACAAAAGGAGGTGTCTTTGTGCCGCTGCCACATATCTGGCAGATCAAGAGCATTCAATTCTCAAGTATCTGAAGGGACACATTATACCCCAGAACACAAGAGATGACCTTACCAGTCGAATAATGTCACCAAGACTTTTCAAAGAATTTCGAAAAAGAGGAGGTAAAAGAAAATGACTGTGATCAGTAAATCAGATTTTTATTCTAGAACATGAAAAAGGAAGAAGATACTTTAATCAGAATTCAAAAGCATCTTTTGGTATTTGATGCCCTTTAAGTGAGAGAGCTGAAAGTAATCAATAAAAATATTTTTAAATCATTTCTTGTCTGGTCCAAAACTTCTCATAAGCTATCAAACACCAAAAATTTCACTTTAAGAACAATCCCTTCTATAGCTGGTAAATGAACTCAAGTCTGTCTGTCTTTAAACTGTTTTTTTCTCTTAGGCCTGCACAACATTAAAATTGGCAAAGTGTATCTTTGCTTTCCCAGAAGCCACATGTGCCAAGAATAAATCAAATGATGCTAAAACATAATAACATTTAAAAATAGCTATTACATATATATTTTCACCCTGACAGTGACCCTTGTTATAATTTATGATTTTTAGAAATCATATGTTAGTATAATTCAGAGTTGTCAAAATGTAAGACATTTAGGAATAACCTATTATTTATATTGTTAATAATATTTGTACATTCATTTTCTGTATGTGGTGTTTCCTCTTAAGTGAGAAGCTTAAAACCTTATGTGCTATCCCGATATAGCTGAATAAATGACTGTATATTTGTTATGTGGAGAGTAATAAGAATGTGACATGCACAAATTGTCCTCCTTTAATTTCAAGTAGTTATAAGCACTTTTGTTATAAATATTAAAGGGGACATTTATGTGAATGTTTGATTTGTACTTTCTGTAATAGCAGATTTCCATTTCTTATAAAGATATCTTCTGTACAGCTCTAAAGTGTTCATTACAGTAAATATCAAATCTACAAGAAAGATATAGAACTCAAAAAACACCTCATAAGTTAGAGTACTTAATAAATAATGTTTTTCAGATCAATCGATAAAAACAGCCCCTCAAATAATAAATATGAGCAATGGGTAAAAATGAAACATAAATATGATGCATCACCCAAGGCTAAAGTGTGTGATTTCTAAAATGATTTTAAAAGCCTTTTATGCAAGAGCTAATCTAATCACAATAAGATATCTTAGGTTTTACATGTAAAAAAATAAGATGTGCATATGCATCCAGCCCAGTATTATATTTTAGAAATATTATGGCATTTTAATTTTTTCTAAGGAGTAACTCTTTGCGTTTTAAAAATTTGTGTCTAAATGTGAGAAGCTAATCAATTACTATACCATTCTATTCCATAGGAGACTCCAATGATCATGAATGAAATATAATTGAGTCTTGAAGCTTTGGACACTTTATAAAACAAGAAAAATGTTATGAAAATACTGAATTTTCAAATAATGACAAATATAAAATTTTCTGGGCCGGGGAGATGGCTCAGTGGAATAAGTGCTTCCCCAGCAAGCGCAAGGGCCTGAGTTCAATCCCTGGTTCTGTCAAAAATAATAATAATAATAATAAATAAAATTTTATATTTCTTGTCCCTTTATTGTAGTGATTGATAATATTAACAGATGCAAAAATGGTTTGGTATATGAAGCAATAGAAAACTATCTTTACCTCACCTCCCCCCTCTGAAAGAAGTATCTCCGTATACTTAAAACAATAAACAGTTGGCTGAGGACTGGCAACACTGTCATAAGTGGGCACAGAAGAAAGGGAGTTGTCAAAGTTTCAGTGACTGCCAACTTGGAAAACATGTGTGTCTGCAGCATTAACATCAGGCCAACCTAGAAATAATGCTATTAAGTGTTAATAGAAAGACAAGTGAGGAAACTGATATTTGACTGGGGCTACTATTAAAGAGTTAGTAGTACATATTATCACTTACACTAATCAGAAGGAAAAAAGGCATAGATAACATCAAACAATGGATTAAGATCAAATTTGAAAACTGGTTAATACATGTACATGTTCGGATTCTACCTAGTTCAATGAGATATGATTTTGTTTTACTTCAGTCTACATAGATAAGAGGAAGTAGGGGCCTGTTTGTTTATAACTTCCTCATAGATCCTAAGAAGTTGACTGGAAACTGTAATATGTCACCATAATTGATGTATAATGCTTAATTTCTAAATCACATTTATTTTTCCTTTTAAATAAAATTAATTTTAGAGTACTTTTTTGGTTTACAGAAATATTGATAAAGGTACTTTTTTCTATATAGAGTATTCCTTATGCCAAACATATGTAGCGTTTCCTACTATTAATATCCCACACCAAAATGGTACATGTGCTACAATTAATAAGCCCACCTTAACAACGTATTATCACCCAAAGATCACAGTTTGCACTAAGGTTCACTTTTGGCATTGTATACTTTATGAGTTTTGGCAAATTTATAATGACATATAGGTATTGTTATGGTATCCTACCAAATATTTTTATGGCTCTAAAATTCCTTGCAGTTCTGACTATTCATCTTCTTCACCACACTGGTCTTTGTACTATATCTACACTTTAGTGTCTTCTAGAATTTCATGTAATTGAAATTATGCAGGGTATAGCTGCAGTGGCTTAACTAACACCCAGTTGAACTGAGTTATTGTGGTGCTGGGTGTGGAAGGCCCACTTAACGATTCTTGCCAACAGTATACAATGAGAACTGGAGGGGAAGATGCTAGCACTTTCAGTCTCCTGGAGAAGCTTGTCATGATGGCTTTCCTGATAGGAACTGGCCTGTTCTCACCGTCAGAGGAGCCTGGTTCCTCACAGTGACTGAGAATGCCTATGATTCTTTTGGCAGGGAGCTCTGGTCTTTATCTTATGTGTCACTTCCTGGCTCCAGTGCACATCCCTCAGACTGATAGTACAGATCCTTCATTCCACTGGTACAGACATTTTGACTTGCACCATTGACCTTTGGGTATTCCTAGTGCAGATCTTAGATGCAGACTTGCATGAAACATTCTCATGGGCTCTAGGCCTGCAGTTAAGACTCATATGGGACATTGCTGTGCTTCTAGGTCTTCAGATGGACACATGCAGGACATTGCCATGGGATCCAGCCCCTCGGCTAGATGCTTTAAGTTTGTAGCATGTGGACAGATTTCCCATACTCTTTTGCATTTGGGTGAATGTTACAAAATAAGCCTATAAATTAATATGCCCTGTATTAAATCTATTCCCTTGAAAGCCCTAACCAAAGCAATAGCTTTTATATATTAGCTTATTTCATTCAGCAATATACATCAACATCACTTTTAGAGAGATGATTTTTTTCAGTTGAATATGTGATCTTTCTAGTACAACAGTTGTCATGTTTTAAGATGGAAAAAATTTGTGCCAACATTAAAAAAGTAAATCATAAAAACATTGCAAAGAAATGTTTTAAAATGAAGTTTTGACTTTACATCTGCATTAAAAGATTTTTCTTTTATTTTGCAAAAATAACAGATTCATTAGTTTACCTATAACTATTATCTAAGTGTGACTATATGGATTCATTTACTCTTAAAATTTTTAGTCCACAGACCATTTCAGCAAACATGATCCAATTAACTATTGAAAAGCACAGTAAAACAAGAAAACCCTCTCTTAGACAGCATAATTAAACCTTGCATGCTTCATTTCTTTAACATGTCATTTTCTGATATGAAAAAAAAGGCTCATTGGATGGGAACAGCAAAAAGAAACCTGCAGCATCAAGAACTGTCAGGCTTTTTCCCATTCTCCAGCCTACCCTCCCTTGTCTCAATTGAAAACCTACATGAAATCTCACTGCCTCTTCAATTCAATTGCATTTTTACCAGAATATTTATTCTCAGTTGTCATAGGTTGGTGTTTTTCAAGGGGAACAATACAATACAGGATGCATATTTTATAAGATTATTGTATAATGGTCACCCAAAGAATCATATACAAAGAGTGCAGGAAATCTGTCTACACAGCAAGACCAAAACAATCAAGCTGAAGACCTGGAGCCTACCATAATGCCTCCCACTAGTCCAGTCAGAGGCAAGGGGTGCATGATGATGTCCCATTCAGGCCTGTTTCATGGACTTATGCTGGGAAGGCCCAAAGGTCAGTGGTGGAAGCTAGAAAGTCTGTGACAGTGGGATAAAACACCTGTACTAATAGACTGAGGGATCTGCACTGGAGCAAGGAAGTGGCACTCAAAGTACAGTCAGAGAAAGCATCACAGCCATCCTAAGTAACAGTGAGGTCCTAAGCTTCTCCAATGATGAGAATATCCGAGTGTGTATCAGGAAAGCCTGTGCAACAACAAGGTCTTAAGTTGAGAACAGCCAAGTTTATTAGGAAACCAACACAAGCTCCTCCAAGAGAGCAACAGCTCCTTGATAGCTTCTAAACTTTTTCCCCAGTTCTTTTTATTTTGTTGGCAAAAATTCTCAGGTCAGCTCCTCAAAACTGCTGGTTCAGTTCAGCTGTGTGTTACAAGTTGACCATCAGTTGGAAATCCATCAAACCAGAAATAAATAATGGAAAATAATGACATTTGTCTTCAGAAACAAAGATGTCCCCTGAAGACAGAGCAAAGTGTTTTGAAAAGAATGAGGCTATCCAGGCAGCCCACAATGCCGTGGCCCAGGAAGGCCAGTGTCGGGTAGATGACAAAGTGAATTTTCATTTTATTCTATTTAACAGCGTGGATGGCCCCACCATGAACTGGATAGATGGATGCCTTTTCAGTGAAACAAGGCACCAGTTCAGAGGACTCCCTGCTGCAGGATGCCACCAAGATCTGCAGAAAGTTCACAGAGCATGAGCAAGGAGAGGTCCGCTTCTCTGCTCTGCCCCTGTGCAAGGCAGCCTAGGTCCCAAAGGAGGGCCTAGCCATACTCCCCTCCTTCCTTTGGTGTGAAAACACACACCTGCCCAAGCAGTCTGCAGTGCTTGAGTGCATGTAAAAACAGCTGTCACCTTGAGTTCTACAGACACACTTGCCTCCACCATACCCAAGCACTAGCAGAGCTCAGCTGTTACAAGCCGAGCTTGTGTGCGCTTTGGATTAGAAATATTTCTCCCACTCTATTCCTGGTACCTCAGTATCTAAAGCATTCATGCTCCTTCAGTTTCTGTCTGTAAGTTAAACTCTTAGCTGTGGTTTCATTATTTGTCTTTAATGTCATTACTTTCCATTATTTATTTCTGTTATACTATGTTGACTGAGAACTTTGCCCAGACATTTAACAACCATCACATCCCAAGTACTATCATACATTTATGATCGTGTACCAACTTCACATGAGTAATGTGAACATTAGGTACTACAAACATGCACAACAAAAGGAAGGAGCTCAAGAGCTGGATGGTGAGGGGAAGGAGAGGAGAAGGGAAGAAAATAGGAATTAAGATGTGCTATGTTCATGTACCAACTTCCTACCATAAATGTAGACATATACTACAAACATGAACTAATAAAAAATGATCTGAGAAATCTCATCTTCAAGTAGTAAGTACCAGATTAAGATTAATTTTAAGGCTGGGGATGTGGCTTAGCGACACAGTCCCTGCCTAGCAAGCAAGAGGCCCAGAGTTTGATTCCTAGTACTAAAAAAGAAAATAGTAAAAATAAGACCAAAAAAAGTCCTTTTGAAAAAAAAAAAAACTCTTTAAGAAAGATTCATTTTATATTCAGGAATGCTTATATCAGGATGGTTTGAAATGCACACCAGAAAAAGAAATACTGTTCTCTTATTAAGGAAATCTGGATACTGGCTCTAGCTCTTCCAATTATTAGGCTGTGTGTTCTTAAGGAAGTCATTAGACCTCTTTGAGCTACAATTTCCACATTTATGTGAAATAAAGCCCTTGCAAAGCTAACAATAATATTATAAAGAAAACACTGAGAGGCTTGAGATTTTATTTATTTAAATAAGATGCTCGCCAAGAGGAAAATAATTATAATTTTTCTTTATATCTTAAATTATCTGTTGACACCTCAGAATCATTGTTCACTGTAGCAAAATTGGCATTCTTCCACAGCTTATCTGGTCTTAGGTAGGTACATTTTAATGATGATTTTCCTAGAGCCACCTTCTCTAGATCCTATTTAATAGCTGTATTTTTTAATCCTATGACTCTTTTCCTTTCTGCCCAGAATATACAATGAATTTTGATACATAATAACTAGTACCGCCACCACCATTCACTGACCAAAACCATGGGCCAGGTACTATTCAAAGATGTTGTTTTTAAACCTTACAAAACAACTAAATGGTGGATATTACCCTTCATCTTCAAATGGCGAGTCAGGCTCAGACTAACAACCATGAAGACACACAAGCATGAAGTGGCAACACCATGATTGGAATCCACGTATATCTCCTAAGACACTTGTCCCCACCAGGTAATTTCAATAAAAGGATATTAAAGCAACATAAAATTGACTTCCTTCCAGTGATTCTAAACACAGTTTGAGAAGAGATGAGTTATTTCTTTCTTTTATATAGGAGAGAATGAAGTAATGATGAATTACGACACAGGTACATTTGGAAGGGAAATAAGATGAAGTTCACTGCTGCTGACCTCTATTAATGCAGAGAATGGGAAAATATGTATTATTTTAAGGCTGTATCTTGAAAATATTAATTGATTGGTGAACTAGCGCCCACTTGTCTCAGTTCCTGAGATCTCATTATGTTCTATATTTAGCCAAAGTGTATAAAATGGTTCCTACAAATTTATGGTTTTTTTTTGGAAAATTTGAGAATAGTAAAAATCAGTTGTATACTTTTTTACCTAATTAATCAATGTTGCCACAAATTATTACATCTTTTTTTCTTTAAAAATGGTTTTGGCTCAACAATGTGAAACTAAAACACAGATGGTTAGTTTCAGTATGCTTTCAATTTTAGTGACTTTCTTCCCATTATTTCTGGTTTAATGTTGATTTTTGAGTTCATAAAAATTAATGTGTCCCCTAAATAAAAAATCATATAGAAACGTATACTCACAGAATTCCTCCTTCTGGGGCTGGGGATGGTGGCACATGACAGTAATCCCAGTACTCCAGAGGGTGAGGCAGGAGGATCACTGAGAGTTTAAGGCTAGAGTGGGCTACATAGTGAGTTCAAAGCTAGCTTGAGCTACACAGCAAGGCCCTTTTTCAAAAAGCCAGCACTGAAGGTCCTGTTCAAGCCAACTCTTCCCCCCCCCCGGGTATTTGTCCAGAAGAACTGAATACATAACACAGTGATTTGTATGCACCCATGTTTATAGACGCACAATTTGTAATAGCTAAATCTTGGAAACAACTCAAATGACAATCACCTGAGGAATGGATAAAGAATCACTGGTACTTTTACAAAATGAAGTATTAATCAGGTATAAAAAAGATAATTTTGAGGCTTTTATCAGTAAATGGATGCAGCTAGAGACCATACTCTTAAGTAAGATAAATCAGACCAACATGGACAAACTTTGTATTGTGTCTTTAGTGTAAGTACCTGAAAGAGAAAATAAAATCTGAAAGATACAATAGATACTGGGGAAAGGGAATGAACCTGTTCAAGAGGAAGGAATTATGGAGATGAGGCAAACTAAAGGAGAAGGAGTGGCGGAAAGAGATATAGCTATGCATGTAAGCAGGATGGTTTGGACAATTGTACTTTGGATTTCTGTTGGTGTAGCCTAAGGAGCAGTTAAAGCTTAATTAGTTTTCTTTTTTCAATTTTTTTTTTCCTTTTTCTCTCTTCTTACGTTTTTTTCTTGTTTTTTTTCTTCTTCCACTTTGCATGTATATATCTGGCGATATGAACAACTAATTTGAAGACAACACTAAGCAATACAACAAATACTGCAAAATTAATATTTTGTTTAGTGAAATTCTGTTTTATTTGTAATTTTTTTGTTTTAATACTATTTAGTACTCTCTTAAGAAATCCTCCTTCTGTATGAATTCCCTCACCTTATTATTATACACTCTTTATTACCAGAAATATCTGGGTATTTTTTCAGAACTAATGTGGCCGTGAGCTAAGCAACAACCCTAAAACTGGGCTTTTACATCACAGTGCTCATGGGGCACACAACCTGACTTGTACATTATCGTGCATAGAGCCTGGTATATAAAATAATCTCCCACCTGAATTCTGACTCATCCACTATAGAGATTGCATATGAAATTCAGAATTTTGCAGATCTTTCAGGACTAAAAACACACCCAAGACTTTTAGATTATGATTATTCTGGTATGGTAAACCCAAAGCAGATAAATTGAAATCAGGAAGTGACTAATAGTATTTTTCTGGTAAGCAATATGCTGAGAATGTACTCAATATTAATGGATTTTTGGCTATTTAATATTTGCAATGCTCGTAATACATTAGTTCAATCTATTTATTTTGTAACTGTCAGGAATTAGGCATTTACGATCCACTAAAAAATTGATTACCACAATGCACAAAGAAAGAACAGTAAGAGACCTTTCATAAGAGCAGAAATTCATGTAAAACTTTAAAACAGCACCATTTATCAAATAAGTAAGTTGTCAAGTACAGGTTGAATATCCCTTATCTAAAATGCTTGGGATCAGAAATGTTTCAGGCTTTAGATTTTTAAATTTTAGAATATATGAATATATAAAACGAGATAATTTGCAGATGGCACTCAAGTGTAAACATGAAATTCATTTGTTTTATACACATCTTACACATATAGTCTGAAGGTAATTTATACAGTATTTTCATTATGCTTATAGTTTTTACATTATTTATTCATTTTTTTACATGAGCTACACTTGAAACAGTTCTGGCCACCAACCAAAGCATTGAGCTAGAATGAAAAAAGGACTGTCATCCACTCTTCCCTGACTGATTTTAAGAACAGCACCAGCAGCAAAGTATTGTGTTTTCTCTATTGCTTGGGACAGAACACAGATATACCTGTGTTTTGACCATAACCCACCCCATAAGATCACTTGCAGAATTTTCAACTTGTGGTATCATATCAGCACTCAAAAGCTTGTTGATTTTGGAACATTTACGATTTCAAATTTTCAGAGAGTGATGTTCAATTTATGTGTAGGAAAAATTAACACATTAATATACTGCCAATGGTAATACAAACTGGCCTAACCTTTCAAATGATGTAAGTTTTATACATCTGAAGTTTAAATGTTCACACTTTTTTTGCTATTAGGGATTGAACTCAAGAACCTGCGCTTGCCAGGGAAGCACTTATTCTACTGAGCTATCTCCCCAGCCTTAAATGTTCACATTTTTTGAATCAGAATATTCTACTTCCCTGAGTCTACCCAGAGGAAATAATAAATTTTAAATATAAATGGTCAGTATAGAAGTATTTCATATTGGCCAAAATTGGAAACAATATCTCTACTGTTTTGGTTTGTGTATAGTTGTCCCCCCAAAGCCTCATGCAGTCCTGGGGTGGCTTCTAGAGTTCGTGATTAATTAATTCATGATCCAATGCTGGTATTATGGGTGTGAGTGTTATACCTGTCCTGGGCAGATTGCATGGATGCAGTATAACGAGAAATGAGAGGCTTGTTCTCTGCCTCCTCTCCTGCTGCTCCTCCCTTTTTGCTTTTGCTGTTTTCCACTGCCATGACCTGTTGTTCTCTTTCAGGTATCACTCGGCCTTGCAGCCAGCCATATGACTGAAACAACCATAAACTGTGAGCTAAACCTTTCCTCCCTTAATTTTGGGTGCCAGGTATTTTTTCCTCCCTTAATTTTGGGTGCCAGCAATGAGTAAGAAGTAACTGAGACATCTACCAATGAAAAATGATAGAAGGTATTATGGTTCAGTCAACTCTGATTAAACACCACAGCACCAGTAAAACTCATGTTTTCAAAGAATGGTAACATTTTGGGAAAAGTCTATAAAAGAGTATTAAATGAAGACAGAAAAGACTAGGCATGCTTCTAACATTTAAAACAAAAGTATCATTTTGACCAACAAAACAAAGACTTGGGAGAAAGACATTAATACAGAAGCAGGGTACCTGTAAGATAGGTGATTTGATACTCTCTATGGATTTTATAAGAAAGTATGGCTAAACAACAAGAATAGTATGAGCTTGCTTAATAAAAAATGCAAATATGAGCTGATCTTTCTTACTTACTCCCCATCCCCAAAAAGAAAGGAAAATAAGAACAAGTGATTCCCATCACCATGAACATTAGAATACACACAGCTGTTATTTTTCTAGCCTGATATATGGCTAATAGTAACAAAGCTTTATTAATTGCTATAGTAAATCATCTACAGGACTATTACTGTTCAGCAAAGAGACGAATTGCTGATATCTTGCTTTTTTGTTCTGTCATCAAACAGTAATTAACCTAAAACTCACTCATCTTAAACATGCCAGTCACCTCTGCCAGGAAACACAGAAATAAAAAGGCTCAGGCTATTTACTATCCATTACTAAAAGAAAATGAAGAACTGAGTCCGTTTACATTGATGGTTATAAATGAAATGTAGTGACTTATGTTTGTCATGATATTTACCTGGTATTGTTTACTCCTTTGTAACCTGTGTTTAATTGACTGTCCTGTTTAGTGGGTTCCTTCCATTCTCATTCATGGAGTTCTGGTCGTTGTGTCCTCTCTCTAGAACATCTTTCAGCAGCCTGTGAAGAAATGGCTTTGTCATCATGAAATTCTTTAGTTGTTCTTTGTCGTGGAAGTATTTCACTTCTCTGTCAAACTTGAAAGAGAGTTTTGCAGGTTATAATAGTCTGGGCTAGAATTTGTTTTTGTGTAGGACTTGAAGAACTCTGCTCCATGCTCTCCTTGCCTTCATTGTTTGTGTAGAGAAGTCGGCTGTAATTCTGATGGGTTTTCCTTTGAATGTGAGCTCCTTCTTCTGTCTAGCAGCTTTCAGTATATTATTTTTGTGTTGGATTTCTGTGATCTTAACTATTACATGTCTCGGTGTGTTTCTACTTGGGTTGAAGTTATTTGGTGTTCTCTATGCTTCGGCGACCTGAATGTTGGATTACTTCTTCATATTTGGGAGGTTTTCTGCAATTATTTCTCCCCAAATACTTTTTTGTCATTTGTATTGACTCCTTCATTCTCGTTGATACCAGTTATTCTCACATTGTTCATCCTGGCATCATCTTGCAGGTAATGGATTATTTTTTCCTGCATTCTCATTGCTTTTTAAGAGATCCTTTCTAACCTTTTCACTAGCTGCTCTGGCATCTTCAAGATCTGAAACTCTGTCTTCGCTTTCACTCAGACGGTTTTGTAGACTCGTGATTCATATTTTTAGTTCTTCTATATCTCTTTGACTGTGTTTCATGTGTTCTATTTCTTTTCTGTATTGCTCATTCAAGGAACAAGGAGATTATGGAGCCACAGAGGAAAGAGATTGAAGTTCTATAGTGTGCCTGGGGAGAGTCACATGGAGAGAAAACTTTCTCTCAAGCTTTGACAGAGAGCAAACTGGTCAAGCATTGACCGTGACTCATCCACATGGATGGCACAAACAAAGGATCTACAGAATAATGTACAGGACTACAAGATAAACCCTGAGGGGACTTCACTGACCACATAAGAAACATAACTACATGTGTTGGTATATAAGTCTTGCTCTATCTAGGTCTTAACCATCCAGCAGAAAAGTATAAGAATGAAGTATAGATTGTGGGGCCATAATATTAAGCTCAGCTGTAAATGGCTATGGTCGACAACTTCTTTGAATAACTCACTATTGTTGTGGAATGCTGGACTATGTTGGATTGTGTTGTCAAGTTCAAGTACCTAAGTTAGTTGAATGACAATGGAGTGCCCATCTTTGACAGGTGTAGACAAAGGAAGGGGTATAGAAAGGAAAAATCATGATGTGTGTGTATAGACAGTACAGTTGGGATAGATAATGCTGTGCTTCTACATAATTCTATGAGAGGCAAGATTTGCACTAATGGTGGTTGGACAGGATATTATGTCGGCTTCTAGTACTATAGACAACCACTAAGAAAATAACAAGGTAGAAAGTATTAATTATTGAAACTTTTATGTAATTCAGGTATAAAAAATAAGATACACAAATAGCTACACTCTATTTAATGATAAGAGACATACAGTGTAATAATGTCTGTATGTATAATATCATGTATGGACCTTCTATGATACCAAAACATTATGAAAACAGTTTGCAATGTATTAATTTATCAAATCCATCTTGTCAAGGTTTCTTAAAACTGTCTCATTGATATTTGTACTTCAACAAAACAAAAATAAAAAAATAAAAACAACAACAACAAAACAATCACATTCCATCTCACCCCAGAATGAATAGCTAACATCAAGAATTCAGCCAAAAACAAGTGCTGGAAGGGCTGTGGAGAAAAAGGAACGCTTCTGCACTTTTGGTGGGACTACATAGTGGTACAACCACTATGGAAATCAGTGTGGAGCTTCCTTCAAAAGCTAGGATTGGAGATCCCATTCAAGCCAGCTATTCCCCTCCTGAGTATTTTTCCAGAAGCAAAACCTTCAAATCACAGTGCTATACATGCACCCATATTCAAAGAAGCATAGTTTTCCTCAGCTAAATCTTAGAAACAACCCAGATGCCCATCAAGTGAAGAATGGATAGGGAAGAAGTGATATTTTTACACAATGGAATATTATTCAGCTATAAAACAGGATAAATTTGAGTCATTTGTCAATAAATGGACTCAACTTCAGAACACACTCTTAAATGAAGTAAATCAGATCCACATGTGCAAACATTGTATTGTCTTCATAGTGCAAGAAACTGAAAGATAAAATGAAATCTGAAGAGTATAAGTACTGGGAAAAGGGAATGAAAAACTGATTGGAAGACAACACTATGTATTACAACAAATATGGTGATATTCATATTACATTGTTAAGTGAAAGTCTGTATCACTTGTAATTTTTTGTTTTAATTCTAATTCATGCTCTCTTTAAAAAATAAAAAAGAAAGAAAGAAAGAAAAAAAAAGAAAATGAAACAATCCAGGGCTAAGTACAGAAAATGGATAAAGATAAGATTACAGTCTCCTTTTACTTACTCTGCTGGGAACACTCTTATATTCAATACAGAGACACCAATATCAACTCTGCTTCATGTGTAAATCTGTATGTGTTTGTCTATGCATCAAAATTCCATTACAGTAAAACTATTTTGAATTTTGGAACTGCAGTCATAATCTAATCTTTAGCTAAAAGAAACTGTATTTTGCAAACTTCTGATCATCCCTGTGAACGCTGGGAGATGACAGCATGATAATCTCAGACTAATTTATATTTGCTTTTGTCCAACATCACATTCAACAAAGAGGAGAATGGTAGAATTTTTATAGCTAGAAGGGACTTAAAAATCTTTTATTCTATACTTGACATTTTACAAAAGAAGGAGCCAAGACCCCGAGAGATTAAGTGACTTAAAATTCTAATGCTTTTTCAACAGTAATATCCTGTCCCTTTATAATTAAAAAAGCTGATAATACTTATGTAGATAATGAACTCTGCATATAATTGGACAAAGAATTTACCAAGGAACAATCACTGCTTATATACATCATTCATTCTCATCTACCCAGATCATGGCCCCAATTCTACTTATAATTAACTGATAGAAAACACAATAGGTGTTCCCACAATGGGAGATTCCTCTTAACATTATTGCTATGGAATAGGAGTGGGGAAAAGAGAACTCAATTCAGTTGCTAAGACAACAGGAAAAGGTAGAGGAAATAAACTCTTTAGTTAGAGCATGGAAGGGGGGACCTTACTGTCTTACAGTTAAATTAATTCACGGCATCTCAATTTTAACTGGAGTCTTAGCTGTATTTCCGCATTATTACAGCATTTATATCATAGTTAAATAGTATTTTGTGGGAGACTTAATGAGCATATTTAAGAAAATGTCTATGAAAAATATATGGTAGTCTCATTAGTTAACTCACCACATTTAAAGACATGACCGATTCATAAATTATGGAATGCCTGAATAGTGCTGATAAACACATTTTTATGAGTGTACAAATAAATATGTAAGAGGAAAGATGAAATAGCTAATGAGAGAGTGAACAGAAAAGTAAGTACTGAATACATATTTGATAACACAAACAAACAAACAAACAAAAAAACCTCCTGAAAATGTAAAGATGAGTGATGTTTTCCTGGGATAAGCACAAAAATCTCAAGTCATTTCTGTCTGCAAATATTTTCTTTCCTATAATCACACCCAACAGCTTTATAACTAAAGGCAGGTAAGGAGCACAATAATAGATATGAAAAGGTGACTAAAGACTCATAGAATGCTAATTTCATAAGAAAATATTTGTATAAACACAAAAAAGGGCAAACACCCAAAGTTAAAGGGAGAAAAGTTTATGTAGCTCACTGTCTGTAAAGTTTTCAGTCCCTAATTGGCTGGTCCAAGGCAAGGTGGCTTCATAGAGGAAAGCAACATCACAAAAAATAAGGAAACAAGTCTCTTTCTGCCCCTTTTATCTTATCTAGATTGCTGGGATTAGGGTGGTGCCAATCCAATCAATGAATTCATCTAGCAATTACCCACCCTTACCAGCACCCTAATCTTAGCACTGAACCATGAATCAAACTCTAGACTCAGCTGCCTCTAGAAAAGCCCTCTCTAAAAGTGCATGAGGCTTTAAGGGAATATCAAACCATAACATTCTGCCACTGGATCCCCAAAGACTCCTGTACATTATTTTACACAAAAATCATTTAGTCTGTCTCTTAAAGTTGCTGAAATCTTAATAGTTCAGCATTGCTGAAAGTCCAAGTCCCAAGTACCCTCCAAGATTTAAGGCAAACTTTTAGCTGCAGGCCCCTGAAAAGAAAGTTAAACATTTCTAACATCCAAAATCCAATAGGGCAAATATTAAGTCCTGCTGTAATTCCATGTACAACATCCAAAGCAATCTATGGGAAGATGTGAACTGCAAAGGGCTTGGTTGTCTTTGTCCCCTAATGCACTTCTGGTGCTTATAGCTTCCATGGTTTCTCTCTTGGGCCCACTCTGCTCTCTCTTTGCAGTCATCATCAGGTGATCTACCTTCCTGGCTTCTCCAAACTTGTGGAATCTCCACTGCATCTTTTACTTTCCACTCACAGCTTCACATACACTGCACTCTCAGGGACACATTTCTTGGCCTTCTAGGCCTTCAGAAATTGGGGTAGAGGGGAGTAAAGGCTTTTTTAAGTCCACAACTTTTTGATTCTGCATATCCCTAAAACCAGTGCCTCAAGGATGATTCCAAGGTCTGCACCAGGTAGAATAGTATCCAGGCTTTGATCTTTCTTAGGTGTAGGGGTTGAGTGCCTGGATTATTATTATTATTATTATTATTATTATTATTATTATTATTATTATTCTGCATCTGATTCTGAGGAACAAATTCTCCATGGTGCCACCATTCTGGGAAATGATGCACTGAGGCTTTTTGATCAAAGCATAGTCTTTCATGGTTGTAATTTTAAGGCTGCAAAGGGTGGAGTAGTGCTGCTTCTTATGATGCCAGAAGGCCATCTTTCTATTCTCCTGTTTCTTCTCAGCAAGCAAGGTCGCCATTTCTCTGTCTTTGCAGTCCATAGCTTTACTGAAGCTTCTCTTCTGGTCAAACTCACAATGTTTCAAATCATTCTACTGGGCTTTGTTCTTGATTCCCAACATAAATTTGACTAAAATCCTCCAACAGTATCCATGCCACACTCACATATTACACTGCCTTGAAATTTCTACTGCCAGAATAATTAATCTGCCACCCTTAATCTCAGTCTCAGGTTAAGGCTCTGGACATCAGTAAAATGCAGACAAACTTTCTGCTAAGCCACATCACATACCACCTCGATTCCAATAGTCAATGCAGTCCTTTCCATCAGAAATATCCTGAGCCTGGTCTTTACAGGCTTTCTGGTCTTCTAAGCCCTGACCAGACAGCGTAAAGAGGTCCAGCTCTACCTTTTCAGGTGACATTTCTGAATCATTCCTAACTCTTCCCACAAACCATTCCCAAAGGACCCTGAACCACATGGTCAGGTATACTCATAGC
The DNA here is from genome assembly GCA_004027165.1 of Ctenomys sociabilis. NCBI lineage: Eukaryota > Metazoa > Chordata > Mammalia > Rodentia > Ctenomyidae > Ctenomys > Ctenomys sociabilis. Next base: position 48,110 of record PVKA01003903.1, read on the forward strand.
AATGGCCCCACTGCTCTGGTACCAAACTCTACCTTGTTTACTCTTTTCTAAGACAAACTACCAAGGGGCTGGGGAGATGACTCAGTAGAATAAGCGCTTGCTTGGCAAGCACAAGGGCCTGAATTCAATCTCCAGTTCCACAAAACAAACAAACCCAAATCTAAGACAAAATACCCACATTAAAGGTTAAAGATTAAAGGTTTATTTTTTTGTATTTTATTGAACTACAAATGTCAATCAGACAGTTTCAAGACACCTTAACAATACAGATTCAATAAATAAATACATTGCAAACTGTTTTCATAATGTTTTGGTATTGTACAAGGTGCATGCACGATATTATATTTACACATATTATTTTAGCAGATATCTCTTATCAGTGAATTAAGAGTGTAGCTGCTTACTTATCTTATTTTTTATACCTGAATTATATCAAAAATTCACTAACTATTTTCCTAGTGGATGACCATAGTACTAGAAGCCGACATAATATCCTGTCCAACCACCATTAGTGCAAATCTTGCCTCTCATAGAATTATGTAGAAGCACAGCGTTATCTATCCCAACTGTACTGTGTATACACATACAATATGATTTTTCTTTCTATACCCCTTCCTTTGTCTACACCTGTCGAGGGTGGGCACTCCATTGACATTCAACTAACTTAGGTGCTTGAACTCAAAACCACAATCCAACACAGTCCAGCATTCTACAACAATAGTGAGTTTTACAAAGAAATTGTCAACCATAGCCATTTACAGCTCAGCTTAATATTATGGCCCCACGATGTATACTTCATTTTTATACATTTTTGCTGGATGGTTAAGACCTAGATAGATCAAGACTTATATACCAACATATGAACTTTATATTTCCTATGTGGTCAGTGAAGTCCTCTCAGGGTTTATCTTGTAGTCCTGTACATTATTCTGTAGTTCCTTTGTCTGTGTCATCCATGTGGATGAGTCACGGCCAATGCTTGACCAGTCTGCTCTGTGTGAGAGCCTGAGAGAAAGTTTTCTCTTCATGTGACTCTCCCCAGGAACACTATAGAACTTCAATCTCTTTCTTCTGTGGCTCCATAATCTCCTTGTTCCTTGAATGAGCATTACAGAAAAGAAATAGAACACATGAAACATAGTCAAAGAGATATAGCAGAACTAAAAATATGAATCACGAGTCTACAAAACCGTCTGAGTGAAAGTGAAGACAGAGTTTCAGATCTTGAAGATGCCAGAGCAGCTAGTGAAAAGGTGAGAAAGGATCTCTTAAAAACAACGAGAATGCAGGAAAAAATATTCCGTCAACTGCAAGATGACGCCAGGATGAACAATGTGAGAATAATTGGTATCAACGAGAATGAAGGAGTCAATACAAATGACATAAAAAGAATTTGGGGAGAAATAATTGCAGAAAACCTCCCAAATATGAGGAAACAATCAAACATTCAGGTCACTGAAGCATAGAGAACACCGAATAACCTCAACCCGAGTAGAAACACACCGAGACATATAATAGTTAAGATCGCAAAAATCAAACTCAAAAATAATATACTGAAAGCTGCTAGACAGAAGAAGGAGCTCACATTCAAAGGAAAACCCATCAGAATTACACCCAACTTCTCTACACAAACAATGAAGGCAAGGAGAGCATGGAGCAGAGTTCTTCAAGTCCTACACAAAAACAAATTCTAGCCCAGATAATTATACCCTGCAAAACTCTCTTTCAAGTTTGACGGAGAAGTGAAATACTTCCACGACAAAGAACAACTAAAGAATTTCATGATGACAAAGCCATTTCTTCACAGGCTGCTGAAAGATGTTCTAGAGAGAGACCACAACGACCAGAACTCCATGAAAGAGAATGGAAGGAACCCACTAAACAGGACAGTCAATTAAACACAGGTTACAAAGGAGTAAACAATACCAGGTAAATATCATGCCAAACATAAGTCACCACATTTCAATTATAACCATAAATGTAAATGGACTCAATTCTCCAATTAAGAGAAATAGACTGGCACAGGGGATTAGGAAAAAATATCCAACCATATGCTGTATACAAGAAACACACTTAACACAAAAGGACATTCATAGGCTCAAAGTCAAAGGATAGAAAACAATACTACATGCCCCAGCACCTCAGAAAAAAGCAGGAGTAGCAATTCTGTTCTCAGATAGTCTCAACTTCAAGCCAAGAATGATCAAGTGACACAAAGAAGGCCACTATATATATTGGTCAGGGGAAAAATTCAAAAGCAAGAAGTAACACTCATAAATATCTATGCACCAAACACAGCAGCCAACTATGTAAGACAAATCTTAAGGGACATGAAAAACTTAATGTCTAAGAACACAATCTTAACAGGAGATCTTAACACACCCTTATCTCAAAAAGATAGGTCAACCAGACAAAAAATTAGCAAGGAAGTAGCAGAACTGAACCAGAGATTGGAACAAATGGACCTGGTGGACATATACAGAGTGTTCCACCCAAACACAGCTGAATACACAGTTTCTTCAGCTGCACATGGGTCATTTTCCAAAATAGACCACATACTAGTCCACAGGTCATGCCTAAGTATATGCAAGAAAATAGAAATTATCCCATGCATACTATTTGACCACAATGCAATGAAATTGGAAATAAATGACAAAAGAAACCAGAAAAACCTGCTAAATTCATGGAAACTAAACAACACCCTACTCAGCAATCAATGGGTTGCAGAAGAAATTCAACAAGAAGTTAAACAATATCTACAATTCAATGAAAATTCAAGTACAACTTACCGGAATTTATGGGATGCGATGAAAGCAGTTCTTACAGGGAAAATAATAGCTATGAACTCACACATCAGGAAAAAAGGGAACAAATTAGCACCTTAATGTTTCACCTCTGATAACTAAAAAAAGAAGAGCAAACAAAACCCAGAGCGCAAAGATGGGAAGAAATCATAAAGATTAGAGCAGAAATTATCTCAATTGAGATGAATAAAACAGTTCAATGAATCTACAAATCAAAAAGTTGGTTCTTTGAAAAACTAAATAATGTTGATAAGCCTCTTGCCAACCTCATCAAAAAGAGGCAAAGGAAAATTCAAGTACAAGAGATAAGGAATGAAAAGGGCAAAATCACCACAGACCCACTGGAAATTCAGAAGATTATCAATAGTTACTTTTAGAATCTTTACGCTCACAGAATAGAAGACTCAGAAGAAATGGACAGATTCCTTGAAAGGTACAAATTACCAAAACTGAATCCAGAAGATATTACAACTCTCAATAAGCCGATAACAGCCAACGAAATATGAAATGTAATAAAAAGCCTACCGACAAAGAAAAGTCCAGGGCCTGATGGATTCACAGCTGAATTCTACAAGAAATTTATAGAAGATATAATCCCCACACTCCACAAACTCTTCCAGGAACTTGAAAAGGAAAAAGTCCTCCCAAAATCATTTCTGGAGGCAAGTATAATACTGATTCCAAAACCAGGGAAAGACATAACCAAAAGGGAGAACTACAGGCCAATATCCCTCATTAACATAGATGCAAAAATACTCAACAAAGTCCTGGCAAATAGAATACAGCAAATTATCAAGAAGATCATACACCATGACCAGGTAGGATTCATCCCAGGGATGCAAGGATGGTTCAATATTCAAAAATCTATCAATGTAATACACTATATTAATAGAGTGAAATCTAAAAACCACATGATCATCTCAATTGAGGCAGAGAAAGCCTTTGACAAAGTCCAACACTCATTCATGTTCAAGGTCCTACAGAAAATTGGAATAGCTGGACTCTAACTTAACTTGATAAAAGCCATCTATGACAACCCAAAAGCTCATATAATCCTAAATGGGGAAAAACTGAAATCTTTTACTCTTAAATCAGGTACAAGACAAGGATGTCCTCTATTGCCCTTCCTATTCAATATAGTCTTGGAATCCTTAGCAACAGCCATTAGAAAAGAGGGAGAAATAAAGGGAATAAGAATAGGTAAAGAAGAAGTTAAATTATCACTATTTGCAGACAACATGATATTTTACTTGGAAGACCCCAAAAATTCCACCAAGAAACTACTACAACTGATAGGGAAATTCAGAGGCATAGCAGGATAGAAAATCAATACACAAAAGTCAATAGCATTCCTCTACACAGATAACAAACACACTGAAAGGGAAACAACAGAAACAATACCTTTCACAATAGCACCGCGGGAAATGAAATACCTTGGGATTCACTTAACCAAGGAAGTCAAAGATCTTTTCATGGAAAATTACAGCACCCTAAGAAAAGAGATTATAGAGGATTTCAGAAAATGGAAAGATATTCCATGCTCCTGGATAGGAAGAACCAACATCGTGTAGATGGCCATACTCCCAAAATTGCTGTACAAATGTAATGCAATCCCTATCAAACTGCCACCAACATACCTCCCAGACATAGAGAAATCATTCCTAAAATTTGTTTGGAACCACAAACGACCTAGAATAGCAAAGATAATCTTGGCCAAGAAAGACAAGGTAGGAGGCATCACAATTCCTGATTTGAAATTATACTACAAAGCCACTGCAATAAAATCAACATGGTATTGGCAACAAAATAGCCCTGAGGATCAGTGGAATAGATTAGAAGACGCAGAGGCATCTACGAAAACACTCAGCCATCTTATCTTCGACAAAGGGGCTACACAAGCTCACTGGAAGAAAGATAGCCTCTTTAACAAATGGTGCTGGAAAACATGGCTTTCTACATGCCGAAAACTAAAACTTGACCCAGCTCTATCACCATGCACTACGTTAAAGTCAAATTGGATTAAATATCTAAACATTAAAACATAAAGGTTTATTTAGGCTAATGTAGAGGTTTCAGGCCATAATCAGCTGGTTCCAAGGCAGGGTGGCATGGCAGAGTGGCAACAGGTCATGGCACAGGAAAACAGCAAAAACAGCAAGAGAGAGAAAGAGACAAGTCTCTTTCTCCTTCCTTATATTTTGTCCACTCTATTACAATTAGGGTGTTACCAATCCAATCAGCGGACTGATACAGCGATCGTCCACCCTTAACCCCAGCACTACAGTAGATTTAGGCACTCTGAAAAAGGCCCGCCTAAAACTTTGTGAGGTCTTGAGGGTATATCTGGACCCAAACCATAACAGATAATGAATACATAAATTTTCAAAGTAAAATCTTACGTGAATATACTTGATAAAAGATGTGTTAACAAATGAGCTTTACAATAATGAAAGGATGATAAATCTAAGTTTAAAATAAATTGATTAGTAGCCAGATTATCTAAATACTCCAAGAACTTACTACACACACACACATACACACATGTGCATGCATAAATTTAACCTGATCAGTGAACATGTTTATAAGAATTAATGCAGCCAGAAGATTTTCATCCTTAATGTCTACAAAACATAAAATAATTAGACTATCTATTGTCTTTTTATATCCAACTTCTTATAGGTTGCCTAAATTGTTGTTTTTGGTGAAAATATTATCACAATATAAATTTAACTACAAAAACATTGGAAAGGAATTAATGTTTCAAACAGTTTATAAACTATAGCTAAGAACAAAAATGTAACTCCATGTTGTCAAAACATAATAAAATGCATGAAAGAAAGAATGAAGAAAAGAAAAAAAGACGAATGAAAGAATAAAGAAAGAAAATTCACAGATTTTTAAAAAGCTAAAATACAAAAGCAAAACAAGCTAGGTCAGTACTGATTAATGGTACTTGCCACATTTATTATCCCTATAAAAAGTTAATTTATAAATGTTTTCAAAAAACTAAGCTAAGCCAGATGCAGTGATATGTGCTTGTAGTCTCAACTACCCAGGAGGCCGAGGCAACAGTTGAGCCCAGGAGTTCAGGACCAATCTGGGCAACATACGAAGACTCATCATAAAAAGCAGAAAACTCACTTTTAATTCGAGTAAGCCACTGATAAAATGAGCCCGATTTAGTCTCAATTTAGATTATGTAAATCATCCATATAGTTCCCTAGCACTTTATAAATTTGTCTGATTACCAAATCTTAGATCTAATGCAATAAAGTAACTGGAGGAGCTTTGAAAATAGAGTCATAGAAAGCAATGACTGAAAAATACACAAATGAAGTATCTCTAGGCTATATAGTTTACCCCTAGATTAACAAATTTCCTTTGAAATAGAACAGATTTTAACACTAAAGCATCTCTTTCAGCATTAGGTTTAGAAGAGTCAAATATGAATAAGAGATCATATGTATTCCACAATACCATGACACCACATACATAAAATTTGTATTTCTAATTTAACAATGAACTTGACAAACATAAAAACTTTACAGCACACTACATAAACTTCAGATTAATAATAGAATACTATAAAATGAAACTGCTGCAATGATTTCTTCATTTTCAGACATCTAGGAAACAAACTAGTTGATAAATGTCAACTTTAAGAACTTGCTTTTTCTACTAATATTTATGCTCTGCCTTCTGAGTCAATGTTTCCCTTCTTTTTTTTGAAATGCACTCATAGTAGTTGTTAAGTTCTGGCCCACTTCTTAGCCTTCATCAGTTACTTACATCCTCTCTTGCTTCTCTTCTGTATGCTGCAGATAAACAAGCCCACTCTTGTCATTCACAGACTCCTCTGCAGGAGTCAACAGAACTTCTAGCTCTTTCTTCTGACACAGGATGAAATTTAATTCTTGTTCCAACCTGAATAATATAAGTCAACAGAAAGGCTGATGAAAGGAATTTGTACTAACAAAATTAATGTTACCAAACAAGGGGAAAATTGGAAGATAGAAAATTAAAATTCCAAACAAGGAAACCTTAGGTTCTACCTTTTTTGTTCTAGTTTCATTTTTTGCACTTCTCCATATAAAGCAGTAACCTTTAAAGAGAACTAAGAAAGAAATAATGTAACTATTTAAATGTACTTATCAGTTTCTCAAACATGAAACATTTCTGAATTCAGGGAGCTTAATACTTAAGAAAAATATATGGAAGCTATTAATGTTTCTTACCTTCTCATCATTCTCAATCAGCTTATGATCCCAAGCATTGACCTGAGTAGTCTGCAATAAAAAGGAGTTTGCTTGATCTTCTACCTCAAGGCTGCATTTGTTTATCTGACCATCCAGCTGACTATAACTCATCACAGGAGTCACTATTGAGCTGAAAAATAAAAGGATAACGTATGATCATATTTTAAAAACAACACAGTAGGACTTAGAGAAGATAGCATGGGAGGGGGCTCTGATACCTGCTTTCCAAAAAACAATAACAGGTAATGACAATTTTAAAATAAACATTGAAATTGTCTGGAAATTATCCCAAGGGAAGGAATATGTCAAATAAAAATTTATTGAGAAGTCTACTGAATTACTATAAGAATTACTAATCTGTTCTCTGTCTTTCTTTCGCTTCCACTTATCTTAACTCAGCATGATGGAAGCTTCTTAGCATTTTTCTAAATAAGTATGGCCAAGATGATAGAATTTTCTTTCCTCTTCCCCAGCTATTTAGTCAAAGCAATCCATTCCCTGAATGCATAACACTGCTGAAAAAATATGCTTTTCTCTTCAGAAAAAGACCATGAGGAGTTTCAATTCATTTGCAGGAGGTATCAAATACCCTAAGCATCCACCTGGTCTTTGATGTACTGACTCTTGCTGAGCCAAGGTTCAGCAGGAAGGTAATTAGGAATTTCTTGCCTGGCAGAGGAGGTGGTGCTCCAGTTCCCCAACAGGAAATTGTTGGTGGGATCCAATGGCATACTACACTTAAATCTCTACCCAGAAGCAACATGATACCATGTGAAGCAAGATTAGTTAACAGTGGACTTCACTCTTGATCTGGTGACAGTGGACCTTAGCAGATAATCTAACTTCTTGAATCTACTATCTTCATTAATGCTGAACAAGATAATGTAAGTTGAGGATAGTTAAGACTCCAATTTCAATCACTCTTGGGGTCAGTAACGTTTATTGAGTAGTTTGACCTCCAAAGTCACTGGTAAAACTAAGATTAAATGAGGCATGGAGAAAGCAGGGCTAATCAGCTATTCTCCCTATCACTGAACCCACTAAGAGCAGTGCACTGTTGGTAGCCATGCCTTCATGTCAACCCAGCACCAATCAGGTTGACATGAAGTTGATATTCTGCCCCCTCCTTTCCTTTATGTCAGCAAGGTGTGATAAGAAGATGAAATTCTGCCTCTCCTTGCATCAAATAAGTAACAGAAGTAAGTACGTCACTTTCCCTTGATTTGAGGTCACTAGACCTCAGCTGGAAACTGAGCTTACATCTCCACTAAGAAGCAATAAAGTGGTGTCATGTGATGAGTCAGGGGAGTTACAGGAGGAGCTGAATTTCCACCCCACATATGTACTGCGGCTGTGTGAGTCAGTACTGCATTTTTGAATGGGGTAGGAGAGATAAGGTCCTACTGGAAGCTGAACATAAGCACACCCATCCCTTGCATCATACCTCAGTTAAAGGGATTACCTAACAAAAAACAATACATACAAACAGGACAAAAATGCTCCAAATGCAATACAAAAACTGTTCAGAATCCAACAAAATTATGTCACTACGAAAACCAGGAGAGGTACAACTTCAAATAAAGAGTAAAGACAATCAACCCAAATGCCAATATTAAGACACTGAAATTATCTGAAAAGACTTTTTTTTGAAAAGAATTTTTAAGCAAAGATCAAAAAAGGCTTTACAAGCCCTTTGAATTCTCTTGAAACAAATGAGAAAATACAAAATCTCTCCAAAGAAGTAGAAGTCATGAAAAAGAATCAAATGGATAAAATAGAAATAATAAACTTATTTGAATGATTTGATACTTGATTGGAGTTGACAGGCAATACAGTAAGTAAACTTCAGGACAGGTAATTAGAATTTATCGAACAACAAAGAGAAAATAGGCAGAAATAAATTTTTAAAAATCTCAGAGATCTGAAGAACAATAATAAAAGAGGTAGCATTTGTAAAGTAGGAGTTCTAGAAGGAAAGAAAAGACAGAGCAGGACTGAAAAGGTATTTAGGAAAACAAAAAGATTGAAAAAACTACCAAAATTTGGCAAGATACCCACATATTCAAGAAGCTTAACAACTCCAAAAAGAATAACTCAAAGAAAGCCTTGCTAAGAAAGTAACCTTGTGAAAATTAAAGACAAAAGAATGCTGAAAGCAAGTAGAAAGAATAAATGCATTACTTAAAAGGACATACTCTCCTTGCATAGTGGCAAACATCTGTAATCCCAGCACTCAAAAAGTAAGGCAAGAAGATTCTGAATTTGCAGTGAGCTACAAAGAAACCCTATGTCTAAAAAACAAACAAACAAGACATCAACCTAAATGACAATAGATTTCTCATCTGAAATCATGGGGACTGGAAGGAAGTAAAATAACATTTCACAAGCACTAAAAGAAAAAAAAAATGTGTCAACAATGACTTGCATATATTTTGAGGGTAGATGAAGAAGAAAAAGTGCTATTTTCTGTAAAGTAAAATTCAGATAATTCGCTGATGAAAGGCCTACCCTTTAATACTAGCTAAATAGTAAGGAAACAACACAGAACACTTGAAGTATCATATAAAGGAAGAAAGAACATCAAAATAGATGAAGAATAAGTATACTATTCAATTTCCCCTGTATTTCTTAGATAATATTGAATGCTTGAAACAAAAATTGTAATTTCATATGGTGTTATATTCAATGTATAAGAAATTTTTGAGACAATTATGCTTAAAAGATAAGGGCAGTCAATTGAACCTAATGCAAGTAATATTTCTACACTTCACTGGAAGTGGTAAAATGTCAGTATGACTAGGATATTTTACGTCTATGTATGTATGACTAGACTATATGTGTATACTGTCATATCTAGCATAGCCAGTAAGAAAATAATGAAGAATAATATACTCAAAAACACTATAAGAAGAACGTGGTAGAACCTAAAAATATTCAAAGAATCGACAAGAAGGTAAGAAATAAGGGAAATGGAAGAAAAAATATCACAGATAAAAACAGGTAAAATAGCAGACTTAGGCTCTAACATATCAGCAATTACTTTAAATGCAAATGTGTTACATTTACCAATTAAAAGATAGAGACCGATAGAATGGCTATAAGCAATGCCACAATATGCTGTCTACAAAACTCACTTCAAAATAACTGTGTAGCTAGGATGAAAGTAAAAGACTGACAAATGAGGTAAGATTAATTTTTAAAGAGGAATGACTATACTAATACCAGATAAAGTAGATTACAAAGCAAAGAGAATTACAAAAGTCAAAGAGGGTCATTACATAATGATAAAGGAATAAAGGTATGAAGAAAGGCTAACAACTCTAAATGTATAAGCAAGAGAGCACAATACTAGTTGGGAACCTCATACACACACTCTCTATAACTGAAACAACTACACAGAAAAGCAAAAAAGATATGTACAGTCTAATAAAGCAATAAAGTAACATGGTCTCACAAGTATAGGACAGTTTACATAACAGCAGAAAACAGAATTTTAGCATATCAGTGGGATAGTAATCAAGATAGACCATTACTTATTCATAAAGCAAAGATAAACCAATAAAAACCCTAAAATCATACTGGTTATGTTCTTATTATAATAGAATCAAACCAGAAATCAGTACAAAAAGAAAACAAGAAAATCCATAAACACTTGAAAATTAAACAGCTACTTCTAAATAAACCATGGATGAAGGAGGAGTTTTCAAAGAAAAAATTTTAAGTATGTAAGAGTGAAATAAAGATATAAGAATGAAATATGTGGGAAATAGCTACTGTAGTACTGTGAAGGATATTTACTGCATCAAGTGTTTATATTAGAAAAAGAAAGACATAAGGATTTAACTTCATATGTTAAGAAACTATAAAAAGAACAAGATGAACTGATGAAACCAAAAGGAAGTAACAGTGTACATATCAATGCAACTGAAAACAGGAAAATTATAGAGAATAATCAGTTAAATAAAAGCTGGCTTTTTGGGAAATGACCAAAAAAACTGACGCAAGAAACAAACTCCCAATATTAGAAATGAAACAGGAATATCATCACAATTATTAAACGTACAATAAAAGAATATTATGAAGAATTTTATGTTTGTAAATTTAAGATAGAAAATGAGCCAGTTCCTCAAAAACAATATGCTACTAAAACTCACTGAAGATGAAAGAGATAACTTCAATAATTCTAGAATAAGAGTATACATTTGTTTGTAAGTGAAAGATCCTGTAAGGGAATTATCTGGACCCAGAAGATTTCACTGAAGAAAATGATGAATTAAGAAATAACACCTACTTTAAACTATTTCTTCTAGAAAATGTGACTACCTCCTGGATCAGTTTTAAGATGAGTATTACTGTGATATCAAAAGCAAAGACAGGAAAAAAAAATTGCAAATCAATATCCTCATGAACTTAGCCACAAAGTGCTCAAACAAAATATTGGAATTCCACGTGAAAACACACATACACACAAGCACACACACACGATCACACACATTATAGCATGTTAATAACAATGTTATAACATGCTATAACAAAATGCACACACACACACACATGATCAAGCAAGATTTATTTCACACGTGGCAGATATACAAGACTTGGCTTCACATCTGAAAGTTAAACAATACAATTGTCTATGGCTCCAAGATAAAGGAGAAATCTCAGGTGAGCCTAGAAGAATTTGACACAAATATGCCCGAATGACTTCTGACAAAGGTGTAAAAGTGCCAGGCACAGTGGCATACACCTGGAGTCCCAGCTACTTAGGAGGCTGAAAGATGAGGATCCCTCAAGTCCAAGACTTTAAGGCTATCCTAGGCAACATAGAAAGACTTTCTAAGGTATAAAAGCTATTCAGTAGAAGAAGACAACCTTTCCAGTAGTGATGCTACAGAAACTGAACATTGGCCAGGCATGCCCAACTTATATCCCACAGATTTGTATATACATACATTAGCTATTTTGCATATTTTTATGTGACCCCAGTCAAGACAAGTGTGTATTCCTAATGGGGAAAAATTACCTTGACCCTTACACATTACATAAAAATTAACTCACAATGGATCCCTAAAACTTTTAGAAAAATGTAGAGGAAAATCTTTGAATTGGGAAAAGCGATCTCTTATAATTGACATTACAAGCATAATACATTAAAGGAAAAATTGATAAATTATACTTAAACTAAGATTTGCTCAGCAGAACAATATTAAGAATATTAATAGACAAGTTAGAGAATATAATTTTAAGATACATATCTGACAAAGAACAGGTATCTAAAATATGTGACAAACTCTCAAAACTAAACAGCAGAAAACTAAATAACCAAAGTAGAAAATGCACAAAATATATGAACAGACACATCACCAATGATAAAATGGTGGAAAACAAACACTTGAAAAGATGGTCAACATCATTAGCCATGAAGAGAGTGCAATTTCAAATCACAAGATACAACTTCATATCTATCAGAAGAACTCAAATAAAAAATAGTGACAACATCCAAATCTGATAAGAATATGGACTACCAGGATGCTCAGACATTTCAGACAACCACTCCAGAAAATAAGTTGATAATTTCCTTAATTAAACAGTCACAATACTACCCAGCAGCTATACTCCTAGACATCCCAGAGACAAGAGACTTATGCTGGCAGAAAAATTTATACAATTGCTTATACCAGCCTGAAGTACAAGTGAGTGGTCAAGCAAACTATAGTATACCACAATACAATGGAATATTACTCAGAGATGAAAACAGAACAACTAGAGTGAATTTCAAAGAACTATGTGAACAATACATATCAATCCTTGACAGTCACACATGGATGTATCTACATAGACAATACACTTGAAATGTCATGATTATAGAAATAAAGATATTAGTTGTGACCTGGGGTTAGGGAATCAGAAGAAGGTAATACATGTGGCTATAAAAACGCAACAGGGGAAACTGAGGTGATAGAATATTCTATATCTTAACTGCATGAATGTCACATCCTGGTTGTAATATTATACCCCATAGTATTCTAAGATGTGTTCATTGGGGGAAACAATATAAAGGATACAGAGATGTTTTATATAGTCTTGAGCAGGGGTGTTAAACTTGTGGCCTATAGTAATGTTGCCCCTTTTTTTGGAAAGAAAGGAAATATATTGGGTCACATATAAAGTTTATTATATAGTTAATGTATATAAGTAATGAAATTTTCCTTTACATTTTTTATTATAAAAGAAGAAATGAGGGGAAAACCCTGAGGACCTCAGTTGAACATTCCTGTGAGAGCTCAACGGCCTGATTTTTAATCATAGATCAGTCATTGCTAAGTATGTGATCATGAGTGACTTGTATTCATAAAGTGCCTATGTGCTCCAGTTTTCTCACCTATAAAGTATGAACAAAAACAATCTCTAAATAGAAATAGCTAATTAACAATGGTGGTTATATTATCTATTTTTACCATCAAAACTGTTGCTTAGATTAACAGATATAGTTATGAAAGATTGGAAAAATTATTGAAGATTAACATTTGCTTTCAAGAAATCTCAATTTTTTCCTGTCAGTTTTTAAAAAAATTGAGATCCAGGGAGATGGCTCACTCGGATAACTGTGTGCCTCACAAGTGCAAGGACCTTTTTTGGTTCTGCCAAAAAAACAAAAAATTATTTTAAAGAGAGTTTAATAATGTTTTGTTAATACTGTTTCTGTCTTTTTTCTATTTGTTTTTGCTTATGTTTTTACTATTCAGAATAAAATAAAATAAATTACAAAAAGTAAACAAAAATAGTCTCTATTTCATAGTTTTATTGAGAGAAATACATGTTCTTAAACCATTGTTACCTTACTAAACACATAGTAATTACACAATAAATAGTAGCTATTACTAGTAAGGTTAACAAATGTATTATAATGTGATTCAAAAGACTATTGCTTATTCAGCCTTCTAAGCTACAGAAGCCTTTCTCTGTTATCTGAACTCATTTACCTAACTTCAAATGCTATTGCAACGCTACAGAAGCAAACTAAACCTCCGATGTAATAAAACAAAATTTGCATGAATTTACAAATAAATAGGCTTACTTCACAGTAGAGGTAAGAGGCACAGAAGAAATGCTGACTAGGTCAGTGTAATTAATTCCAGTTGATGTCAGTGGTCGTCGACTCAGATTAAGGCCACTGGTAACTGTGGTAGTGGTGTTGGTGGTAACAGTGGTAGTGGTAGTTGTGGAAGTTGTAGCTAGAAAATCAAATAAATAATGTTAGTAAGAAATAGTAACTGCTTCACTTAAGCCCTGACCATTTTTTTAAATTTATTTTTTATTTTATTGAAGTACAAATGTCAATCAGACAGTTTTAAGAGACCATAACAAGACAGATTCGATAAATTAATACAATGCAAACTGTTTTCATAATGTTTTCGTATCGTACAAGGTGCATACATGATATTATACTTACAGACATTATTATAGCAGATGTCTCTTATCAGTAAATTAAGAGTGTAGCTGTTTACTTAGCTTATTTTTATACCTGAATTATATCAAAAATTCAATAATTATTTTCCTAGTGGATGGCCATAGTACTAGAAGCCGACATAATATCCTGTTCAACCACCATCAGTGCAGATCTTGCCTCTCATAGGATTATGTAGAAGCACAGCGTTATCTATCCCAACTGTACTGTCTATACACACACACATCATGATTTTTTCTTTCTATACCCCTTCCTTTGTCTACACCTGTCAAAGGTGGGCACTCCACTGGCATTCAACTAACTTAGGTACTTGAACTCGACAACACAATCCAACACAGTCCAGCATTCCACAACAATAGTGAGTTATTCAAAGAAGTTGTTGACCATAGCCATTTACAGCTCAGCTTAATATTATGGCTCCACGATGTATACTTCATTTTTATACTTTTCTGCTGGATGGTTAAGACCTAGATAGAGCAAGACTTATATACTAGCACATGTACTTTATATTTCTTATGTGGTCAGTGAAGTCCCCTCAGGGTTTATCTTGTAGTCCTGTACATTATTCTGAAGATCCTTTGTCTGTGTCATCAGGTGGATGAGTCATGGTCAATGCTTGACCAGTGTGCTCTGTATGAGAGCCTGAGAGAAAGTGTTCTCTCCATGTGACTCTCTCCAGGCACACTATAGAACTTCAGCCCTGACCATTTAAGGTTAAGAACCAGAGAGCCATTTTTAAGAAGACGTAAATTAACTCAAAATTGTAGACTTAATTATTGTAATATGGCAGGCCAAATAACTGGGTTAATTTTCCTGCTAAAAACTAAAACTCTTAGATAAATTAACTAAAAAATGAAATAAAACTTAACAGGATCTTATAATCATTCAAGAATTTCAATCAAACAAAGCATGGTAGTGCACACTTGTAACATCAGCACTAGGAGGCTTAGGAAGGAGGATTGCTTCAAATTCAAGGCTAACCTGAACTCTGTAGTGAGAACTTGTTTCAAAACAAAACAACAACAACAGTAAAAAGAAAAATCGAATCAAGCCTCAAAATTCTTCCCATAGAGAAAGCTCCTGTGTAAGCTAAGGTTAATACACAGCTTCATTGGCTTTGGAGATGACTGCGGAAGGATTAACAAAGCGTATTTTAGATGTGTTGGTGTGGATCATGAAGGTATGACCTTGAGATCTGTACCCAGTCCCTGGCCTTTTCCTCTCTGGTGCTGTTCTAATGACCTGTTTCCCAGTCATCATAAACTAAGCATCTTTAATCTGGCATGCCCCTCTGCCATGATGCTTCTGCCTTAGTCCACAGACCCTAGAATGCCCTCAAACCATGTGCCAATGCAACTCTCTCCTCCTGTAAGTTGTGGGTGTTGCTATTGTGTCTCAGTGATGGGAACTAATATAATAAACTTTAGGCACATATGACCTTATTGGTAAATTCTACTAAACTTTCCTGGAAAGAATAATTACATTTTTAAAAGATATCTCTGTATATTCTTTGCATACTTACATACTTAACTCCGTATAATGAACTCCTACACGTGAAAAGGGTCAGCTTGCTCTAAATTTTAGTATCTCATGAAATTATCCCACTAAAATAATTTTAACCACTGTATAGTCCTATCAATAAGGCAGAATTCCTGTTTCTCTACACTATACCTAGTACTAGACATATATCTTCATTAGCCAAGCAGGCAAAAGCCTCTCAAAGTTTCATCTACAGCCCAGACTTCTTTCTTATGTATTTTCCTCCTGCACCTCTACTAGAACACCTTGCCCTCTTCAGATGAAATCTCGAGATTACTTTACAATCTACCTTAAACTCATTCCCATGCTTTTCGCCCATTTTTCTCTTAGTCATAGTTTTGTGAGCTTTACTAGCACTTTGATTCTTATTACACATTGACCATGTAAAGAACAATGCACAGAAAACTGTGGCTGGAAGGATTAGGAATATTTTGTTCTTTTTGATTTTATATATTTTCAAATGTTCTTGCAATTCATTGTTATTTTTGTAACATGAAATTTGTTATAGAAATATAACATACATGTAATTGTCTTATGTTGGCCTTGCTTTTTTAATTAGCAATATTTTCAGGTTAATGGTTGCATTATATAAATATGGAAAGTATGGTGCCTGTCACAACTACTGACTACTCCAAGGAACCCTGATCTACTCTATTCCTGCTGTGGGAACAGGCGCAGACACCCCCTCTTCATTTCAGATAACTTCTTTGCTCCTGGTACACAGTTGATTGAGTCTGAGTATAGGGAGCCATTCTTTATGTTTATGTGAGGCTTTGGCACAAAGTGTTCTAGCCAAACATGGGTAAGATGGATCAGTACCTTCAAAAATTTAGCAATACAGAAGAATCCAACTCTGGGTAGAAACATGGAAAGCTTCCAGAAATGTGAAGAGTCAAATTATAGGAAGAAATTTGAAAATGTTTCCAAAAATGTCGGAGGCATCAGCCTGCAGGCAGTCAGAGTTTAAAGATAAATAACACAGGAAAGACATGAAGTACAAATAAGGGGTCATGAGTAAGTTAAAATTATCAATAAAGCAAATAAAAAAGACAACACAAGAGGTAAAACCAGTGGAAAGCTTAAAAAAGAAAAACCATGGATGAAGGAAAAATAACCAAATTAAGTTTGTGCAGTATTTAATCTAGGCAGATCTTTTTTTTTTTTTTTTTTTTCACCACAAAAATTTTATTTATCAGATCTTAAATCTGAGCAATTCTTACGTTCCAAATTCTCTGAAGTAGCAGTGCCACAGTGTCTGTATTTGATTTTTTTAGACTTAGTTTTCCTTTTAGTACAAGGATCCTTTGCAATAATTCTCAGTTCTTTGTGTTAGTCCTTTTGAGGGTCAAATAAGCATCACAGAGGAAGACTCTACCCAATCATAAAGCATCCCTAGTATCACAAAGAAAATTAGAATACTGAAGAGATTACAGATCGGTTCTTGGGAAGTGTTTGTGTTTTTGAAAGCCAAATGTCATTTTTCTTCATATGAAACAAAAATCTATCTGAAAGAAAATCCTACTTCATAAATGCTGAAAATTAATTATCCTATCAATGGAGGCATTTTATTGATTACTTCACTCAAACTAGTAACAACTACATTCAAAAAAAGTTTTAAATAAAAGCAACTACAAGTCAAGAAATGAAAAAAATGTATAAGTATCTTTCTTGTAAGGGAACATATCTTCATCCAAAGACTATTTTCTAAAAAAAAAAAAAAAAAAAAACAAAAACCTCTGTATTTTATGATAGGGACAGATATCCAAAGGTACACATTTAAGAGGAAATGGCAAGTTCTAGGACTGAGAATATGTCAGTGTGATATAATGTTTATAAAATGGGTAAATTTAATATATGTTTTATATACTTATGAAAAAAGCTAGAAACACCCAACTCTTCTCCCTAGAGGAAGTGATAGTATCACACCTCCACTAAAGAAACAATTGAATGTGTACCTATGTTTATAGCAGCGCAATGTGTGATAGCAAAATCTTGGAAACAACCAAGATGTCCATAACATGAGGAATGGTTGAAAAAGATGTGGTATTTCTATATAATGGAGAATTACTCAGCTATTAAGAATGATAAGTTTGAAGCATTTATACTGAAGTGGATGCCACTTGAACATATACTCATAAGTGAAATAAACCAGACACACATATGTAAATATCATATAGTCTCCCTAGTATAACAAGCAAAAAGCAGAAATACAAAAGGAAAT
>PVKA01003903.1:66497-84663 GCA_004027165.1 Ctenomys sociabilis
CCACAAGGCCAGCCAACATTTTGGCCCTAGCCTTTCAAGGTCAGCGAAGACTCAGGACATAGGAGAACCTGTACTGCAACATCATGAAACTCAGTTGAGCTCCAAATTTTCTGAACAAGGAGATTATGGAGCCACAGAGGAAAGAGATTGAAGTTCTATAGTGTGCCTGGGGAGAGTCACATGAAGAGAAAACTTTCTCCCAAGCTCTCACAGAGAGCAAACTGGTCAAGCATTGGCCGTGACTCATCCACATGGATGACACAGACAAAGGATCTACAGAATAATGTACAGGACTACAAGATAAACCCTGATAGGACTTCACTCACCACATAAGAAATATAAAGTTCTTGTGTTGGTATATAAGTCTTGCTCTATCTAGGTCTTAACCATCCATCAGAAAAGTATAAAAATGAAGTATACATCGCGAGGCCATAATATTAAGCTGAGCTGTAAATGGCTATGGTCGACAACTTCTTTGAACAACTCACTATTGTTGTAGAATGCTGGACTATGTTGGATTGTGTTGTCAAGTTCAAGCACCTAAGTTAGTTGAATGTCAATGGAGTGCCCACGTTTGACAGTTGTAGACAAAGGAAGGGGTATAGAAAGAAATATCATGATGTATGTGTATAGACAGTACAGTTGGGATAGATAATGCTGTGCTTCTACATTATCCTATGAGAGGCAAGATCTGCACTAATGGTGGTTGGACAGGATATTATGTTGGCTTCTAGTACTATGGCCATCCATTAGGAAAATAATTATTGAATTTTTGATATAATTCAGGTATAAAAAATAAGATAAGTAAGCAGCTACAGTCTTAATTTACTGATAAGAGACATCTGTTAAAATAATATCTGTAAATATAATATCATGTATGCACCTTGTACGATACCAAAACGTTATGAAAACATTTTGCAATGTATTAATTTATCAAATCTGTATGGTTAAGGTGTCTTGAAACTGTATGATTGACATTTGTACTTCAATAAAATAAAAAATAAATTAAAAACAAAGAAACATTTGAACAGGGAAAACAAAATATTTCCCAAAACAGATATTGAAAGATATCTTTGGAAAATTAATATCTGTCATCCTAAACACAAAGAAATATTGAGTCTTGGAATTTTGAGCCTTACATAAAAATGATAAAACTATTTCACTCTTTTTATACGGTATTTTAATTCTTTACACTTTATACTTCTTTCTTTCTTTCTTTCTTTCTTTCTTTCTTTCTTTCTTTCTTTCTTTCTTTCTTTCTTTCCTTCCTTCCTTCCTTCCTTCCTTCCTTCCTTCCTTCCTTCCTTCCTTCCTTCCTTCCTTCTTTCTTTCTTTCTTTCTTTCTTTCTTTCTTTCTTTCTTTCTTTCTTTCTTTCTTTCTTTCTTTGTTTTTCTTCTTTCTTTCCTTCTGGTGCTATCAAGGATTGAACTAAGGAACTCACGTTAGTCAGGCATTTGCTTATGCTGCAGAGCTATAATCCAGTCACATTTTATGCTATTTTCAAAGATGTAAATTAGTTATGGCATATTCAAATAACAACATTTTAATTGAAACCAAAAGAAGAAACAAGACTTGGGGGCCTTGGAGATACCTCAGTAGAATAAGTTCTTGCCCACCAAATGCAGGGTCCTGAGTTCAATCCCAAGTACCACACAAAAAATGACTTGAAAGTGAAGTTTCTATCACAGTCTGATTTTGCAAGTTATAACTTCAGTCTTTTTATTTATTTGTTTATTTATTTATTTATCTTATTTGATACAGGGTCTCTCTGCAAAGCTCAGACTCATGGTGATCCTCCTGTCTCAACCGCCCCAGTGCTTAGATTACAGTTGTGCACCACCATGCCTGGGTTCTGGGTCAGAACTTGGGATAGCCAATTCTGTACTGTCTGTGTAGTGAACAAGAAGCACAGTTCTACAAGTAATACAAAGTAATTGAATCAAAATTTGGTTTTACATTTAAATAAATTTCATTCTAACAGGCTTAATCATTGTATAAAATGATGAAAACATACTTTAAGAGATTTCGTCATAACAACTTTCCAGTAAAAACTTTCCAGTCCTGTTTACTGATCAACAACTATATGTCTTTTTTTTTTATTTTGGTGGAACTGAGGATTGAACTCAGGCCCTTGTGCTTGCCAGAGAAGTACTTATTCCACTGAGCCATTTCCCCAGCACTGCACATCTTAATCCATGCTGGGACTGGACACTATCACCTTCACAGTTTCATAGGAAAAATGTGATTGATAGAAAGCAAGGTTCTCTTCAAAATTTGAGGGTTGTACTTAGGCCATATGGTAATCCCAAAGATCTGTAAATTTCCCGATGTGGGCATTTAAAAGCTCTTCTATAAGGGTATTTTGTGAGATGAAGTATTAGAACAAGTAAATTAATTTGAGGAGAAGCAAAGTTGAGTACTCAAAAGAATTTTGGGTTGGGAGTGTCAGGTTGATACAGGAGCTGACGGTGAAGAGGGTAAGTATATAAGTAATAGCAAATGGAGTGGTGCTAAGGGATGGGCTAGAGACAAGGGCACACCAGTTTACAAAAAAGGAATTTGACTTTTATATACACAAAAAGTAGATTAAGACAGTCAACAAAGAGCTTGTTAATTCCCATTTCAGCAACTCAATTCATGGATGAAACAATTGGTTTTTTTTTCAATACTTATTGGTCAGGGCATAAAATACATATCTTATAAATATGGTAATTTGTAAAGTTCTCATAACAAATCATTTACAATTCTTTGGGTGGCCATTTAAGGTACTGCATGGTAGAAACTCAGCAAATATTGATCATTTAGGAATATATTTGAAGTTTAAAAGGGGTTGAATTTATTTTATGTAGGCTTGGAGAAAGACTCATTTTGGTTCCAAGCAAATTAAAACTAAAATAAAACAAGACTTTCCTACTTAAACGGTCAATTTAAATAGCAAATGAATAACAATCTCCTAGCTAATAACAGATATAGGCAATAAATAACAAAATTTTCTTCCATGTACAATCTGACTAACTCCTCGCTGGTAGAAACAAACTTAGGATAGTTTGGAAACAACTTTAGAAGGTCGATGTTACTGGAGGTCAAAACATAAGATTTAGAGGAAAAAACCTTCCATTAATCCCAATATATTAAACACTATGAGTGATAAATTCTTAAGTGTAAAATTGACAAGGATTTGATAATAATTTTTTATGGTTAAAAAAATATCATTTAAAATTATTTTTCAGGGCCAAGGAGAAGGATCAGTAGAGTAAGTGCTTGCCTGGCAAGCACAAGGGCCTCAGTTCAATCCCCAATTCCACCAAAATAAATAAATAAATAAACAAACAAATAAACTTTTTCAATGCTGGTATCACATCCAAGGCCTAACACATACTAGACAAGTGTTCTCTCACTGAGCTATATTCCCAGCCCTATAATTTTTATTTAACATATGGTATGTATACATACTTGTGGGTACAGTACAATTGTCAATACATACAGTCAATGGGCAATATTCAAGGCAGGATATCGGTTATATTACTTCATTGTTCATTGATGGATGAATGGTCAAAAAAGTACTAGTGTTGATATAAACTGTCTCATTTTTCCCTTTTGCAGTGTCCTATGTTGGCACAGGATTGCAGACTATGACAAGATAATCACAACACATTTTAAGAGTCCTAGAAGCTGTAAGAATACTATGTATTTACTGTTTGTTATGTAGTACATTTCAAATGAGTATCCCAACCCATCCCAATAATTCTAAAAACTTACTGGATGTAGAAGCTGCTTCACCCACTCCAGAGAATTTTAATCCAAATTCCAGTGTTATACCACCAAATGTTCCAGCTGAGGTTGTTGGGGCACCAACTATAGAGAAAAGACAGAATTAACTATCACCCTTTAATAAAAAATTGAGTAAATTATGTAGAATCAAAAAAGTCTCTTAGAAACTCAAAAAACCATGGTCAACCCATTTACATGAAATTCCAAAAAAGGCAAATCTACTGAGATAGAAAATAGATTAGTGTGGTGATCTGTAGCTTAGGGAAAAGTGCTAAAAGTAGGTAATAGTGAGTATACAATTGAGTACACTTACATGTACCTTTAAAATAGTTTGATTTTATGATACACAAACTTTCATTTTGTAGGGAAATGTATCAGAGGCAGAAAGGGGAAAAACCTGTCAAAAGTCAGATGACAAGTTTTAAAACATAGAATTACATGTAATTCAATAATTTAACTCCATGCAGGCGTGGTCATATTCATCAAATCACATTCTTTGAACTCATTATATTTAATGACAGTACTTATATGTTTCAAAATGATTCGAGAATCACAGTCATGTCTCAAAACTGAAGTCTCAACAGAAAATGCAGATCATGTAATAACCAACAATTCTAAATAATATCATCCTATTCTAACTGCACAAGGGAGTGAGTATGACTGCAATTTTTCAAGCTAAACTAAGTGTCAGAATGCCTTGAAAAGTTTGGTACCCAAAAATACAAACAATGTTGCTATCATAAAATTTAGCGGGGACCATATTGCAGCTAAGATTATAATACAATGAAATTTAACAATGAACATCAAGGCACTGTGAAAATACCTCAATGGCAGTCAGTTTATAAGTATCTGCAAGGAAAAATTACCTAAGATATAGACAAAATTCAGTATTTGTAATGTATGTCATTAGTCTACGACTATATGGTAATGCAGAAGTAGAAGTTACAAGATAATTAATGTTCTACTTCTCAACTCAAAACATTTATATATTCCTGTCCAGAGGCAAGGTTCTGAGACATCACACACAAATCATATGAATGTTAATAAGAATTCTTTAACTGTAGCTGATTCTTGGCCATGTCCCTCTTTTGACAGGTAGAATGTAAAGACCATAGACGTGGTCAAGATAGAAGAATAATCTATAACAATTCTCCAACATTTCTTTGACATTTTGTCTTCTTTACATGGATAATAGGAACTATGTCCTTGAGACACACGTGGAGAAACTCTCACTTGCTATTCTTGGTAGACTCAAGAAGTTGTTTCAAAATATCAAGAGTTAATGAATTAGATGATTAAATTTATCATTTTAAGCTACAATTTCCATGCTATAATAACCATGTTAACAAAAAATACTTTATACCTAGGGCATGACAATTAGGCTCTAAGCAAAGCAACTATTGATAGCAATAGTTTCTTCAAACATAATGATAATTTAGTAGATGCAGGTGAACCACAGAGATTTGTAGCTCACATTAGCAAATTAAAACAACACTATTCTTTGGAATAAATATAACTTACATAAGAGCTCCGTAGCAGCTGTTGAGGTAGAAACATTTGATATTGAAGTAAACAGCATGGTGCTTGAACTAATAGTAGTAGTGAGAGCAGTAGATGCTGGAACCAAACCTAAAACTCACAGAAGCAAGCAGAAAGATGTGTCATTAAAGTAATTTGTCAAAATGAAATAATATTATAACAACATCCACATATGGAGAAATAAAAACAAAGCAAGTATTATACCTTGGAAGCTAATAAAAAGATAATAGTAAAAATATTAAATGATGGATTTAAAACAATAATTCATCTGCACACCTTAGTATATAGCCAGGCTTCTACCACCTTCACAAAATTACACTTTTCTAAAAAAGTCAATATAAGGGAAGGAATCCATTTTCAAAACTGTGGCATAAAAACCCTGTGCAACTGTTCCTTAGTGAAATACCCATAATTGGCAGAGTATTTTTTTTTTTTTTAGTTAGAAACTGATGAAAATTTTCCTAAGGGCATCAAGCAAATGAAACATTTATTCAAGAACCTGCTAAAACTCAGTAATATAACAGTAAAAGTCTATGGCATAGGAGCTACAATTCACTTCTTTCCTACTCCTCATCCTTCACTCACCTTGATGCAAGTTATATGTCATGTAAGAATAGCCAAGAAGACTGGATACCCTCTGCCTTCAGCTCTCACTCAAGGGATACAGTATCTCAGTGGGAAGCTCAAGCAACCAGCATTCCTCATCAACTCCAACACAGATATGAAGGAATACTCTTCATATCCAACACAAATTTTGATGACTATGACTAAGTATTTAGAGGCTTGCTTCCTGGAGCCAGCCCTTACCCACAGAACAGAGGTCCTGCTCCATGCATAGAGAGCTGAATATACTAATTACTTTAGTGCAGCTCACTATGACAACTAATTTCAGATCTGAAAAAGTAACCAAGAGAACCGGTGGCTATTTCCACTGCTCAGTACTAAAAATATTTACTTCAAGATTTTCTTGAAGTTAAAGGCTGCTCATAAGAGAGCTTCAAGTCTAGCCTCAAAATAAATGACTTTATTTGAAATAGAATATGAAGAACTCATCAGCCATGTGGATGGGTCACAACATTGCTTGAACAATTTGTTCTCTGTGAAAGGCTGAGAGTATATGTTTTCTCTCCAGGTGACTTAACTTAGGCATACTACATCATCCATCACTTTCCTCTGTGGCCCCATAATCTCCTTGATCAGAAAATTTGGAACACACTGAGTTACAGGATGTTATAGTACAGGTTCTCTTACGTCCTGAGTCCTCACTGACCTTAAATGGCTAGGGCCAAAATGTTGGCTATTCTTGTAGCCCTTCTTTTTCTCTCATATTTTCATCTGCAAACTTAAGTTGTTAACCATCCAGAAGAGAAGATTAATGACATTATTACCCTAAACCATAGGTTGTTGAGCTTAACATCAGTATCTGTCTGAATATCAAATGCCTTAGACATAAAGATCTACAAGCAGCTATACAGGGTTTCAGAGTAAATCCTGAGGCAATTTGACTGACCTTGTCAGATAAAAATGTTACATTTGTTGTTATATAGTTCTTCCTTTATCTTGATTATGCAGTGAAAAAGTATCAAACTGATGTATAAAAATAAAGCCATATTAATATGCTGAACTTTAAAAGGCTCAAGTCAACAACTTCTGACACTGCCACTCGTGCAGATAATCCACTGTAATTATAGACTACATTACCATATTGAATTACTTTACTGAATTCATGCACCTACAATATATGAATGGCAATGGAATATCCATCTCTGACAAAAGTAAACAAAAAAAGGGAATATAAATGAAGAACCATTTTGTAGTGAATATATATCAGTATATACAAAATAGCAAATATAAAGCTACTTACTCTTAGTTCGATGAGAAGAAGGTTTTGAACTAATAGTGTTTAGACAAGATATCATGTCTGCATCTTGTACTATGAAAACTACTACGAAGACAAACAATATGCAATGTATTAATTATTGTAACTGTCCTACTAACCTGTTTTGAAACTGTCTCATTGCTACTTCTTTCTCGATAAAATTAATATTAAAAAAGTTCCACATTGAAACAATCAGGCTTTGGGGATGAGCAATTGGAGGAGACAGATGGATACCTGTGAGCATGGATTTAAACTCTTCAAGATAAGACCATAAGTGCTATAGTTTGTGTCTAGATGTTCCCACACCCAAGCCTCATGGCATCATAGGGCTTTTGTTTTCTCTCTGCAGGTGGCTGAATCTAGTGTGTGATTGGTTTCTGGTGCAATGGTGAGATTAAGGTTGGGTGATTGCTGGATCAGTCCACTGATTGGACTGGTAGTGCCCTAAGTGGTACACTGGATACAATATGAGGGACAGAAAGAGGCTTTTCCCCTTTCCCCTGTTGCTTTGGCTATTCTGCACACCATGAATTGCTCTTCTCTCTGAAGCCATTCTGCCTTGGAGCCAATTGATTATTGACTGAAACCTCTACTAAGTATGAACTACATAAATCTTTAACTTTTTTTATTTTTGTATTTTTAGGGGAAGGTCTGCAGGGTTTTCAGGATCTGACTACTAAATTAGCCTCGTAGCAATCCGCCTGTTTACAGCCTCCCAAGAGGTGAGATTACAGGCATGTGCCACCACACCAGTCTCAACTACCATCTCAGAGCACCCTCCCCCCAGAGGGAGGGACCCACATGGCAGGTCCTGGGATTGAACACCTGGCCCCTGCACCTGGTGTAGGATGCATTAATCTGCTGAGCTATTTGGCCAGGCCTTTACTCCTTTACCTTTAAGATATTAGGTGTTTTGTCCCAGCAATGACAAAAGTAACTACGACAGTAAGTTTACTAAGATGGAGGGTGAGGTGGGCTGAAAGGACTTGTCTGATTAGTATTGCTATGTGCTACAACAAGGATGTGTCTTAGAAATTACTCACTAAGTAAAAGAAACCAGACACAAAAGGTCAAATATCACAAGATCCTATTTATATGTAATATCCACAATAGGTAAATCCATACACAGAAAGTATACTAGTGGCTGCTAGGGGCTTAAAGACAGGGTAATGGGGAGCTGTTCCTAATGGATACAGGGTTTCTTTTAAGAGTAATAAAAATGTTTCCATATTACACAGTGGTGATGACTGCATACTCCATTATTATTATTATTATTATTATTATTATTATTATTATTATTAATTTCTTTGCAGAACTCGGGATTGAACTCAGGCCCTTGCACTTGCCATCCATAACTATTAAAAACCACAAAATTGTATACTTTCAAGGGGTGAATCTTTTTTTTATTCCAGTGCTGAAAATTCTTTATTTTATTTTATTTTAACACTACAATCCAACACAGTTCAGCAGTCCACAATAGTAGTGGGTTATCCACAGAACTTGTTGACTTGAGCCATTCACAACTCAGTATATTAATATAGCTCTACTTTATATAATTCCTTTTTCTACTTTTCTGCTGGTTGGTTAAGACCAAGATAAAACAAGACCTATATAATAAGAAATATAATTTTTGTATCTGACAAGGTCAGTCAAATCCCCTCAGGATTTATCCTGTAACACTGCACCTCACTTTGTAAATCCTTTGTCAGTGTCAGCCCTGTGGATGAGTTACACCATTGCTTGACCGGTTTGCTCTCTGTGAAAGTCTGAGCGAAAGTTTTCTCTCGATGTGGCTTCCCTTAGGCACACTGTAGATCATCGACCACATTCCTCTGTGGCTCCATAATCTCCTTGATCAGAAAATTTGGGGCACAACTGAGTTCCATGACTTTACAATACAGGTTCTTCTATGTCCTGAGTCTTCACTGACCTTGAAAGGATAGGGCCAATATGTTGGCTGACCTTGCAGCCTTTCTTTTCTCCCAACTGTAGATCTTCAAACTTAGGTTGTTAAGCCTCCATAAGAGAAGCTGATTACTACCCTGCAATGTATGCAGTTCGGTTTACCGAAGGGGTGAATCTTAGGATGTAAATTATACCTTACTTGTGCTGTTATTAGGAAACACATTATCATCTCAAGAGAAGGAGAAATAAAGCACTGGTTGAAAATTTCCTTTCATGATGAAGATACCAAATAAACTAAGAAGAAAAGGGAATTTCTTTGACATTATAAAAGGCAACAATGAAAAATCCAAAGCAAACATGGGTGTATATCTATCACTACGATATGATGTTTCCAGGTTTTTTGGGAAAATTCCTGGTAGGGGGATAGCTGGCTTGAATGGGATTTCCAGTCCTAGATTTTTGAGGATTCTCCACATTTATTTCAATAATGGTTGCACCAGTCTACATTCCCAACAGCAGTAGAGAAGGGATCCCTTTTCTCCACAGCCTCTCCAACATTTGTTGTTTGTTGATATCTTTATAATAGCCATTCTTTCTGATGGTATCTCAAAGATGTTTTAATTTGCATTTCACCAATGGCTAGTGATGTGGGGCATTTTTTCATATATTTATTTGCTTCTGTAATTATGTCCTCTGAGAAGTGTGTGTTAATCACGGATGCCCATTTCTGGATTGAGTCTTTAAATTCAAGGGGCCTAAGTATTTTTAGTTCTTTATAAATTCTAGAAAGCAGACCTTTCTCTGAGTGCTTATTAGATAAGATTCTTTCGAAATTTGTGGGTTTTTTCTCCCTTTGTTGCTAATTTTTTTTGATGTGCAAAAGGTTCTCGATAAGAGGTGGTTCCAGTTGTTAACTCTTTCAAGTATTACCCATATGAATTCATTTTTGTTCATGAACTCCCTGCCTACCCCTATGTCTTCAAGAGTTCCTCCTACTTTCTCTTTCAGGAGACTTAGTGTTTTTCTTTTAATGTTATACCTTTCTATTTGTATTTCTTCTTTTGATTTCTTATACAAGGGAGACTAAACGATATTTGCACATGTGTGTCTGCTTTATTTCACTTATGAGTATATGTTTGAGTGGCATCCAGTTAAATATAAATGCTTCAAGTTTATCATTCTTTATAGTCGAGTAATACTCCATTGTATAGGCCACTGCCCCCAAGCCCGCTGAGTGAGTAGGAATTTTCCCGACTCAGCATCCCAGTTCCATAAGTGTGTGATGAGTCTGAGGGGGAAGCTTTGGCTTCTTCCTGTGCATGCGCTACGCTATCCAGAACACTGATCTCAAGCCCGCTGAGCGAGTGACCAGCCTGAGACACCCAGGGCTGACTTGTCAGCAACTCCCTGGAGACCCTGCCCCCAAGCCTATCGAACAAGCAGGAATTTCCCTGACTCTCTCAGCATCCCGGTTCACTGAGTCTGTGCTGAGTCTGAGGGAGAGCCTTTGGCTTCTCCAGTGCACTGCGCTATCTGGAACCCCCAGCCCCAAGCCCACCAAGCAAGTGACCAGGCTGAGATTTCCAGACCGACCTGCATGGTAACTCCCAGGAGTCACTACCCCCCAAACCCACTGAGCAAGTGAGAACTTCTCCAGCTCTCTGGGCATCTGATCCACACCAAGTACAGTTTGGTGAGTATATGGGAAAGCCTTTGGATTCTCCCTGTGCACTCTGCCCCATCCAGAACTACAGGCCCCAAGATATCATAGCCAGAGATCTGCCTGAGACACCCCAGACAGGCCTGCCTGGCAACTCCCCGAATCCCCTGAACTCAAGTCCGCCACGGGAGTATGAACTTGTGTGACTCTCCCGGCACTCATTCCACCCCCGACCGGCCTGGTGAGTGTGAGGGAGAGCTTCTGTGCTACTCAGTGTTCCCCAGATGAGGGATCCAAAAGAGGGGAAGCACAGACTCACAGTTGTACCAGAAGAGTAGCAGCAAAAACGAACTGAACATAACAGCTAGATCCAGGCCAGGCATAACTGAATAATCTCAAAATTAAGAGTCTGGCACCGGAATATCATTACGCACTAAAGTTATAATGGCACCAAAGCTCTACACCAAAGGTCAGAAGTCAGTGCTATAGAAAATGACAAAGAAAAGGAGCAAATTTCAATCTCAGGCCTGGAGTCCACCAACGAGTGCACAGGACACTAGCTCAGCTGAAATGAATGAATTAACAGAGATGGAAGGATAGGAACAACAGCAAAAAGTATAGAGGAACCCAGACCAGAATTAATGCTGGAAATAAAAAAAGAAATACTTGAATACATAGCATCTGAAGTAATGAATCAAATCCACAAACATATGGGGGGAAACCCAATGCCCACACAGAACAAGTGCAGAGAACACTATTCCAGCTGAAACGTATGAAGTAAAAGCATCGGAAAGAAAGAAACAACAGCAGAAAGGTTACGAGGAACTCAAAGCAGAAATAATTTCTGAAATAACAAAAGAATTCTTTGAAATCATAGCATCTGCAGTAGAGAATCAATTCCAGAAATATACAGAGGAAACCCAATTTGGAAGAAACTCTGTAGGAAAAGAATTAATGGCTACTTCTAAAGAAGACTTTGATAAAAGAAAAAAATAGAGGAGATCAGAAATATGATGGATTCCTGCAATGAGCAGTACAGAAAAGAAATAGAATGCAAGAAGCAGCGTCAAAGAAATATAGAAGACCAAAAAATATCAGTCATGAGTCTACAAAACTTTTTGAGTGAAAGTGAAGACAGAGTTTCAGATCTTGAGGATGCTGGTGCAGCTAGTGAAAAGGTGAGAAAGGATGTTTTAAGAACAACAAGAATTCAGGAAAAAATAATCCATCACCTGCAAGATGACACCAAGATGAACAATGTGAGATTCATTGGCATAAATGAGAATGAAGGAGTCAATACAAATGATATAAAAAGAATATGGGCAGAATCAATAGCAGAAAACTTCCAAAGTATGAGGAAACAATCAAACATTCAGGTCACCGAAGCATACAGGACACCAAATAACTTCAACCCAAGTAAAAACACACCGAGACACATCCTAGTCAAGATTCCTGAAGTACAATACAAGAATAATATACTGAAAGCTGCTAGAGAGAAGAAGCAGATCACATTCAAAGGAAAACCCATCAGAATTACAGCTGACTTCTCTACACAAACCATGAAGGCAAGGAGAGCATGTGGCAGAGACCTTCAAGTCCTGCATGAAGACAAATTCCAGCTCAGACTATTATACCCTGCAAAACTCTCTTTCAAGTTTGATGGAGAAATGAAATACTTCCATGACAAAGAACTAAAGAATTTCATGATGACAAAGCTATACCTACACAGACCACTGAAGGATGCTCTAGAGAAGGACCACATTGACAAAAACTCCACGAATGAGAACAGAAGGATCACATTAAAGGGCAAACAATTAAACACAGAGTAAAAAGGAGAAAACAACAACAGGTAAATAACATGACAATCATAAATCAACACATCTCAAATATAATCATCAATGTAAATGGACTCAATTTACCAATTAAGAGACATAGACTGTCACACTGGATTAGGAAACAAAATCCAACAATATGCTGTATACAAGAAATACATTTAACTCAAAAAGACATTCATAGGCCTAAAGTCACAGGATGGAAAACAATACTACATGCCCCAGCACCTCAGAAAATAGCAAGTGTAGCAATTCTGTTCTCAGACTGTCTCAACTTCAAAACAAGAAGGATCAAATGACACAAAGAAGGCTACTATATATTGGTTAGGGGAAAATTTGAAAAGTAAGCTGGGCGTGGTGGTGCATGTCTGTAATCTCAGCACTAGGGAGGCTGAGGGAGGAGGATTGTAGTGAGTTGAAGACCAGCCTGAGCTACAAAGTGAGCCTAAGGCCAGCCTGAACTGCATAGTGAGACCCTGTCTCAAAAAAAAAAAAAAAAAAAAAAAAAAAAAAAAAAAAAAAAAAAAAAAAAAAAAAAAAAAAAGGAAGAGGTGACACTCATAAACATCTATGCATCAAACACAGGAGCACCCAATTATGTATGACATATCTTAATGAACAAGAAAAACCTAATATCCAAGACCACAACACCTTAAAAGTAGTCCTTAATACCCCCGTATCTCAAAACATAGGTCAACCAGACAAAAAATTAGCAAGGAAGTAGAACTGAATCAGAGCTCAGAACAAATGGACCTGGTGGACATATACAGAGTGTTCCACACAACCACAGCTGAATACATATTTTTTTCAACTGCACATGGGTCATTTTCAAAAATAGACCACATACTAGTCCATAGGTCATGCTTAAGTGTGTGCAAGAAAACAGAAATTACTGCATGCATATTATCTGAACACATTACAATGAAACTGGAAATGAATGACAAAAGAAACCAGAAAAACCCACTAAACTCATGGATATTAAGCAATACCCTACTCAGCAATCGATGGGTCACAGAAGAAATTAAGCAAGAAATTCAACAATATCTACAATTCAATGAAAATTTAAGCACAACTTACCGGAATCTATGGGATGCCATGAAAACAGTTCTGAGAGGGAAAATCGTAGCTATGAACTCACACATCAGGAAAACAGAGCAGGAACGAATAAACACTCTAATGTTGCACCTCCGACATCCGGATAAAGGAGAGCAAACCAAACACAGAGTGCAAAGGTGGGAAGAAATCATAAAGATTAGAGCAGAAATTAATTCAATTGAGATGAAGAAAACAATTCAAAAAATCCACAAATCAAAATTGGGTCTTTGAAAGACTAAATGAAGTTGATAAAGTGTCTAGCCAATTTCACCAAAAAGAAGAAAGAAAAAATTCAAATACAAGAAATAAGGAATGAAAAGGGTGTAATCACCTCAGACCCAGTGGAAATTCAGAAGATTATGAATAGTTACATCGAGAATCTCTGTGCCCACAGAATAGAAGACACAGAAGAAATGGACTGATACAGAAAGATACAAATTACCAAAACTGAACCAAGAAGATATAACAAATCTCAATAAGCCAGTAACAGCAAATGAAATATGAAACAGAATTAAAAGCCTGCTGACAAAGAAAAGTTCAGGTCTTGATGGATACACAGCTAAATTGTCTAAGAAATTTATAGAAGATATAATCCCTACACTCCTCAAAATCTTCAGTGAAATTGAAAAGGAAGCAGTCCTCCCAAAATGATTTCTAGAGGCAAGTATTAATTCCAAAACCAGGGAAAGACACACCCAAAAAAGAGAACTGCAAGCCAATCTCCCCCATGAACATAGATGCAAAAGTCTTCAATAAAATCCTAGTAAACAAATACAGCAAATCATAAAGAAGATCATACACCATGACCAGGTAGGATTCATCGCAGCAACACAAGGATGGTTCAATATTTGCAAATCTATAAATAAAATATGCTATATTAACAGACTGAAATCTAAATACCACATGACCATCTCAATTGTTGCAGAAAAAGCTTTTGACAAAGTCCACTACTCATTCATGTTCAAAACCCTACAGAAAATTGGAATAGATGGATTCTACCTTAACTTGATAAAAGCCATCTATGACAACCAAACAGCTAATATAATTCTAAATGGGGAAAAACTGAAATCTTTTACTCTTAGATCAGGTACAAGACAAGGATGTCCTCTATCATCTCAGCTATTCAATATAGTTTTGAAATCATTAGCATCAGCCATTAAAAAAGAGGGAGAAATAAAAGGAATAAGAACAGGTAAAGAAGAAGTTAAATTATCACTATGCAGATAACCTGATACTTTACTTAGAAGACCTAAAAAATTCCACCAAGAAGCTACTAGAATTGATATGGAAATTCAGAGGCATAGCAGGATACAAATTCAGTGCTCAAAAGTAAATAGCATTCCTCTACAGAGATAACAAACACACTGCATGGGAAACAATAGAAACAAAAAATAACTTTTACAATAGCACCAAGGAAAATGAAATACCTTGGGATTCACTTAACCAAGGAAGTCAAAGATCTTTTCACAGAAAATTACAACACGTTAAGAAAAGAGATTATAGAGGACTTCAGAAAATGGAAGATACTTCATGCTCCTGGATAGGAAGAATCAACATCTTGAAGATGGCCATACTCCCAAAACTTTTGTACAGATTTAACGCCATCCCTATCAAACTGCCAACAACATACCTACCAGACTTAGAGAAATCGTTACTAAAATTTATTTGGAATCACAAAAAACCTAGAATAGCAAAAACAACCCAGGCCAACAAAGACAAGGCAGGAGGCAACACAATTCCTGACTTGACATTATACTACAAAGCCAACGTGATAAAATGAACATGGTATTTGCAATGAAATAGATCTGAGGATCAGGGGAATAGATTAGAAGATGCAGAGGCATCTACAAACACACTCAGCCACCTGATCTTCAACAAGGGGGCCAAACAAGCTTACTGGAAGAAAGATAGCCTCTTTAACAAATGGTACTGGAAAAACTGGCTTTCTACATGCCATAAACTAAAACTTGACCCAGATATGTCTCCATGCACTAAATTAAAGTCAAAATGTATTAAAGATCTAAACATTAAAAGAGAAACATTCAATCTACTGGAATAGAAAGTAGGAGGAACTCTTGAAGCCATAGGGGTAGGCAAAGAGTTCATGAACAAACAGGTACTCAGATGGGAAACACTTGAAAGAATCAACAACTGGGATCAACTCTTCTTGAGGAGTTTCTGTACGTCAAAAGAAACTGTCAACAAAGTGGAAAGATAACCCACAAGGTTTGAAAAAATTCTAAGTAATAAGCAATCAGACAAAGGTCTGGTCTCTGGAATATATATAGAACTAAGACATATTGGGGCCCTCACTTTAAAGATCTAATCCAGAAATGGGCATCTGAGATGAATACACACTTCTCAAAGGATGAAATTAAAGAAGCAAATAAATATATGAAAAAATGCTCAACATTGCTAGTTATTCCTGAAATGCAAATTAAAACAACATTGAGATCTCACTTCAGAAAGAATGGCTATCATAAAGAAATCAATTCACAACAAATGTTAGAGAGGATGTGGGGAAAAGGGAACACTTTTCCACTGCTGGTGAGAATGTAGACTGGTGCAATTATTGTGGAGATTAGCGTAGAGACTCCTCAAAAGAGCAGCACTGGAAATCCCATTCAAGTAGGCTATCCCCCTACTGGCAATTTTCCCAGAGGAACTGAAAACATTATATCATAGTGATATATGTTATGTTTATAGCAGCACAATTCGTGATAGCAAAATCTCGGAAACAACCAAGATGTCCATCACATGAGGAATGGTTGAAAAAGATGTTGTATTTCTATATAATGGAGTATTACTCAGCTATAAAGAATGATAAACTTGAAGCATTTATATTTAAGTGGATGACACTTGAACATATATACTCATAAGTGAAATAAACCAGACACACATGTCCAAATATCGTAGTCTCCCTAGTATAAGAAGTCAAAAGAAGAAATACAAAAAGAAATTTACAACAACTAAAAAGAATTTAGTCAGATAGTTAGGGCAAACTGAACGGCATATGCTGTAGGATACTAAGCACCTTTTCTTCTGGATGGTTAACAACCTAAATTCACAGATCAAAATTGGAGAAATAGAAGAGCTGCAAGGCCAGCCAACATTTTGGCCCTAGCCTTTCAACATCAGTAAAGACTCAGGACATAGGAGAATCTGTACTGTAACATTATAAAACTCAGTTGTGCCCCAAATTTTCTGATCGAGGAGATTATGGAGCCACAGAGGAAAGAGATTGGTGATGTATAATGTGCCTGGGGAGAGTCACATGGAGAAAAAACTTTCTCTGAGGCTTTCACAGAGAGCAAACTGGTCAAGCATTGGGTGTGACTCATTCACATGGCTGACACAGACAAAGGATGTACTGAGTGAGGTTAGGATTACAAGATAAACACTGAGGGTACTTACCTGGCATCATCAGATACAAAAGCTACATTTTTTGTTGTATAGGTCTTGCTCTATCTTTTTCTTAACCATCCAGCAGAAAAGTATAAAAATTAGGTGTATAAAGTGGGGCCATAAT
The DNA here is from genome assembly GCA_004027165.1 of Ctenomys sociabilis. Lineage (NCBI taxonomy): Eukaryota > Metazoa > Chordata > Mammalia > Rodentia > Ctenomyidae > Ctenomys > Ctenomys sociabilis. The sequence goes on from PVKA01003903.1 coordinate 83,709, forward strand.
AATAAGTTGAGCTACAAATGGCTATAGTCAACAACTTCTTCAGATAGCTCACTATTATTGTTGACTGCTGGAGTGTGTTTGATTGTGTCACCGAGTTCAGGCAACTATAGTTGTTTAATGACAATGGAGTGCCCATCTTGGACAGGTCTAGACAAAAAAGGGGTATACAGAGGAAGAATTATGATGTGTTTGTATAAACAGTGCAGTTAGGATAATTATGCAGTACTTCTGCATATTTCTATGAGAAGCAAGATTAGCACTAATGGAAGTTGGACAACATATTATGTCGACTCCTAGTACTATCGACAAGCTTAGGAAGATAACAAGGTAGAAAGTATTAATTACTGGAACTGTACTATAACTCAGCTTTAAAAAATAAGTATACTGCTGCATTCTCTTAATTGATTGATTAGAGACATCTTCTCTAATAGTGTCTGTTAGTAGAATATCATGTATGCACCTTGTACGACCACAAACCATTGTGAAAACAACTTGCAATATATTAATTACCGAATCTGTCTTTTTAATTTGATTTGAAACTGTCTTATTGCTATTTGTTCTTCAACCAAAAAAAAAAAAAAAAAAAAAAAAAAAAAACAAATGTTTCTATAAAAAATACTCCATTGTGTAAAATTACCAGAACCATTCCTCATATAACGGGCATCTTCGTTGGTTTCAAGATTTAGCTATCACAAATTGTGCTGATATAAATGTAGGTACACATATATCACTATGATATGATGTTTTCAGTTCCTCTGGGAAAATTCCCAGTAGGGGGATACCGGTTTGAATGGGCTTTCCAGTCCTAGTTTTATGAGAAGTCTCCACAGTGATTTCCACAATCGTTACACCAGTCTAAATTCTCACCAGAAGTGGAGAAGGGTTCCCTTTTCCCCACACCCTCTCCAACATTTGTTGTGCGTTGATTTCTTTATGGTATCCATTCTTTCTGGAG
>PVKA01003903.1:84763-104861 GCA_004027165.1 Ctenomys sociabilis
AAATACAAATGTCAATCAGACAGTTTCAAGACACCTTAACCATACAGAGTCGATGAATTAATACATTGCAAACTGTTTTCATAACGTTTTGGTACTGTACAAGGTGCATACATGAAATTATATTTACAGGTTTTTTTATAGCTGAATTATATCAAAGATTCAATAATTATTTACCTAGTGGATGACCATAGCACTAAAAACCGAGATCGTATTTCAATGTTGTTTCATGGTTAATATGCTATTTCTATTTTGAAAATCTGTACTATACATATTGTTTATGTTACCCTGTTTTTGTGTTTGTTTTTGTTTTATGTGCTTTTTTTTTACTCTTCAGAATAAAAGAAAATTGTAATTAAAAAAGAAAAATCCACAATAATCTTCATTCTTATTGAGTAAAAATAGAATGTTTTCCAGTTGTTTTCAAGAACAAAACAACGATGTCTGCTCTTACCACTTCAGCATTGTATTGGAAATTTGGCCACAGTCATGAGACAAAAATAAAACGTATTCATATCAAAAGTGAAGAAGTACCTTTATACACAGATAATATTATCATTAAAACAGACTATTCTGGGTCAGCCACATAGCTCAGGGGATTAAAGCACCTGCAAGCAGGCTTAGGGCCCAGGGTTGGATCCCCAGGCCTGCCCTGCTAGCCTTGCCTCTGGCGTGAGCTGAGACAGTAATTGAGATTGGGTGTGGTGGTTTGTGCCTGTTATTCCAGCTCTTGGGACACTGTAAACACGGGATCACTACAAGTGTGATCCAGTAGTGAAACCCTGAACACCCTATAGACCCTTCCCTAAAGATAAACAAAAAACCAGACTATTCCAAGAAATCCATACAAAATTTATTAGAAAAATGAGTTCAAGAAGGTTGCAGGAACCAGGCACGATGGAACATGCCTGTCATCTCAGCACTCAGAAGGATTAGACAGATGAATCACCCCAACTTTGAAGCCAACCCGGGCAACACAGTTGGTTAGTTTTGACCCTATCACAAAAAAATCCAAACAAATTTAAAAAAAGAAGGTTGTAGGATACAAGATCAACACTTAAACATAAATACATGTCCATACTATAACAATGGAGAATCAAAAAACTAAATTAAGAACTTAATTGCATTCATGGTTGCCCAAAAAGAATTAAAAAAAATTAAAAACTAACAAGAGAATTATAAGACACCCAAAAATATAAAAATGATTGAAAGTAATTAAAAGTTGCATACATAAATGGGAAATTCATGTCTATGGATGAAAAGACATTATTATTATCGTGTGGTATTCAGATATGGTCATCAAAGATGACTACAGGACCTGTGAACATATGATCATACTTGACAAAAATCACTTTCCAGATAGAATTAAAGTGAGGTTTTTTTGAGATTATCCTGGATTATCCATGTGAAAATATCTAATGCCATAAGGCTTTTAAAGTAGAGAACATTCCCACGTGTGTGGTCAGAGGGAGATATGAGTATAAAAGAATGAACAGAAAGATACAAAGTTGCTGACAAAGACATATTCAATGTCATTAGTCATCAGAGAATTGCAAATCAAACCCATAGTGAACACCACTTCAAATCCATTAAGATGGCTAGAATAAAATACGATAATATCAACTGTTAACAAATGTGGAGAAATTAGGAATCTCATATACTGCGCGTGGGAGTTGAGAATAGTGTAGCTTCTTTGGAAATCTTATATTTTCTCAAAGGGTTAAACATCGGTATCATATAATCTAGCAAATATTATGCCCAAGAGAAAGAAAACATATTCACATAAAATATGTATATGCACATTGATTAGACACATGTGTATATGCACATGAATTAGACAAAAGATGGAAACAATGTGAATGTCCATTAACTGATGAAAGGATGAAAAAGATACAACATATCCATATAATGGAATTTTATTTCCCTTTAAAAGAAAAAGAGACACTCACACATGCTACAGTGTGGATAAATTTTGAAAACATGCCACGTGCAGGCTGGCCAGATAGCTTAGCCAAGCACCTGCTTAGGCAGAGGGCAGTGGCAGGGGTTCAATCCCTTGCATGCCATGCCAACCCCACTCCTGGGGCACACTTAGATGGCAATTGAAACTGGGCATGATGGTGTGTGCTTGTAATCCCAGTGCTTCGGAGGCTGAAAGCTAGAGAATCACTATGAATCCTATCTACGTAGTAAGACCCTGTAGATCCTGCAGACCCTGTACTAAATTTAAAAAAAAAAGCCACGTCATAGAAGCTAATCACAAAAGATCAAATAATGTACAATTTGACTTATATGAAATATCCATAATAAGGAAATCTATAGAGGCAGGAAGTAGAATAGCTTCTAAGAGTTGGGAAATGAGAAAAATGGCAGTAACTATTAATGGTATAAAGTTTCTTCAGAGCCCATGAAAATTTTCTGCATTGTCTGGTGTTGGTTGCATAACTGTGAGTATACTAAAAAGTGACAAATTGAGGTAGGCATAAGGGTATATGCTTGTATGCCTAGCACTTTGGAGGCTGAGGCAGGAGAACACAATTTGAGGTTGCCTCTTTCTATCTAATGAATTGAAAGCCAGCCCATACCACATTGTGATACTTTGTCTCAAAAAAGAAAGAAAAAGGAAAAAGAATTTTATATTTGCATTTTCATTATTGGGGATTTCACCCCAGTCCTTTATACATTATTGTTTTTGAGACAGGTTCTCACTAAATTACCTCAGTCTCCTGGAGTCCTGGGATTATACGCATGTGTTGCCATTCTCAGCTTGAGTTTTATACTTTAAATGGCTGAACTGTATGGTATGTTAATTGAATATCAAAAAGTATGAAAAAGAATAGAAGTTTAGCATAAATTTTCAGAATACTTATTATCTGCTTCTTGCTTTAAAATAAAAATAATCATAAAGAAAACAAAGCTAGAGAAATTCCTTTGCATAGAGATACAAATAAGATTAATGAGTATAACAAGATTAAGAGAAGTACCTAAAAACAAAGCTCTTTTGGTACTTACTATATAGATCACTTAACATGGCACATGAGAGTAATGTTCAAAACATGGTTCTAGGCTGACAAGATAGCTCAGCGGTCTAAAGCACCTGTTTAGGCAAACTCTCAGGGACCGCGGTTCGATCCCCAGCACCACATGCCATGCCAGCCCCTCCCCCCAGAGCGGGCTGAGCTGACCCCGCCCCCGGCAAAAAAAGAATCCGTGATGTGTAGCGAGACACTGTAATAAATAAATAAGTTAAAAAAAAACATGGTTCTACTGAATTTAGTCAACTTTTCCTAGACTTTAACACACAAGTACAGATATCCTATCATCTCTTCAAAAGGAAAAAGTTAGTAAAACTGTACTTGGATCTATTGTTGCCTATATCCAGTTGTAGAATAATTCTTGGTAACATAAAACTGCTCCCTAAACACTTAGGTCTATTAGGAGTAAGGAAGCAGGGGAGAGATGTGGAGATGGAACTGGGAGTGTTACCATGTACTACCTCAGAGTACTTAAATACATGTAGAAGAATATCTCTATTTCATTCAGGGGAAGTACCCTGTGTATACTTAAAAAAAAACAATTTTATATCAAAACCATTTATATTTACAATTCACTATAGACTAGAAAGGCTGAATTTTAAGTAAGTTTAATGTGTGCTTTAATTTCTTCATAAAATGCCCATTTGTAGCATTTGCTCTTTTTCTTTTTGGAAAATATAGTCCCTTAATTACTGATTTTTAATAAAAGTAGGCTATTTACTGATATTTTGTCAGATGCTGTAAAATCCCCCCCTCCAGTTTTTCTCTTTTTTTATTTTGATTTTACTTTATATGAAGTCCAATCTTTCCATCCTTTTTTACATTATGCTCTATGTCTGCATACCATGTTTTAAAAGGCTCTACGTCCTAAATATATGAAAAAAGTTTTATTAGTACATGCCTGCAGTATATAATTATACTCATCATACAGAGTTGGTACATTGCTATAACACAGCTTAAATTTCTTTTTAATCCCTGTCTCCACCCCACCTCCCCACTCCATCTCTTGGTTTCCTTACTTCTTGCAAGAAATTGATCTTACTTTTAAAAGAACACTGAAAATTGCAAGTATACTAAAAATAATTTCACCTAACAAATGACAAGAAGTCAAAAACTAGTAATGCACTCTGTTAAGGACACTGTGAAGAAAGAGACATCCTCCTGGGTTCCTAATGGGAGTGTAAATTGGTAGGCCTCCTATGGAAAACAAGTGTTCCAAGCTTTAAAAATTACAAATACAAGTAAGTTTAGTAACCAGCAATATTTCTGATAATTAATCCATAAGGAATATACTTCATGTCATAGAATGATACACTTAAAATGATTAAAATGTTCAATTTTGCAATGTATGTTTTGCCACAATAAAAATTTATATATAAAAAACTACATTTGTATACTGCAAAAATGACAGGTAAAATGAAATCTGCTACATCACTGTATTAACTAAAGGAAACAACTCAAATATGTATCACTAGGGGACTGCATAGATAAATCATAAGACAGATCACAAAATGTCATAGATGATGTCATAGAAAAAATATTGAGAAAGCTCTCTACTGACTGATATGGCAAAATGAAAATTCTTTAAATAAGAATTTTATAGTATAATCATAGTAAAATTACATAGTGTTAGTTTAAAAAATCAGGTACATAATAATGTATACAGTATACTATTTTTTTAAACAATGGTTGATGGCTAAAACACATTTTTTAAATTTGCTAAGAAATGCACGAAGATCTGGAAGGATATGTACAGTTGCAGTCCTTAACTCCTTGAGAAAAGGGAATAAGGTAAGAGTGCAGGAAGGGGACAGTGTATCTATTTATAATATTTATAGATTTATTTTTGGAGCCATTTGACCATATTACTTAAAATATTATATATATAAATAGTAAGAAGCTGATGAAGTATGACCACAAGTTTGAGTCCACCCTGGAGAACTTAAATCCTATCTCAAAATTTAAAATAATAATATATTTCTCTCTTTTTTCGGAGAAAATACAACTCAGGCCAGCCTTGAGGTCACTTTGTAGACCAGGTTGGTTTCGAACTCCCAAAGATCCTCCTGCCTCAGCTAACCTGCCTGCACTCAGGATTCCAGGCCTGCACTACCACACCTTGCAAAAAAAAATTCTTTAAAGGCTTGGAATATAGCTCAGTGTTGTAAATCATGAGTTCAATTCCTGGCACCAAAGAATATATACATTTTTCTTCCCAATCCAAGAAATATTATTTACACATTTTCATGTTCAGTATATCTTTAAAATATTTGTAGTTGTATTTTCTACCTTTAATTCATGTGAGATTTCTCTTGATTAATCTTTTAAGAAAATATTAATTTAACAGCCCTCAAAATAGCCAGCTAAGTTAATTCATTTATTTACTACTCCATTCTCACCCCATCATAGATTCCAAATATCATCATAAACATAGTATTATTATTTCTGTATTTTAAAATACTGCACTGATTTTTGTAACCCTACTCTGTATCAGAGTTTAACGTTTTTTGCCATACTGGGGATTGAACTCAGGACCTTAACTCTTGCCATGTAAGCACTTATTCTACTGAGCTATCTCCCCAGCCTGTAACAGAGCTTAAATAATTACAGCTCTAGAATTCATTTATTTTTATTACGTAACATTTTCAACTTAAGGAATAGAATAAATTTATGCATTTTCAATTAAGTACTCCATCATTATTTTCTTTAAAAATAACAGAGATGGCTAGTCTTGTACATTTTTTCCCTGTTTGAACTTTCAAAACTTGTGAAATGCTTCCTTTCTTTGCTTCCTGAGAGATTCCCATTATGAATCCACAAGAATTGCCTTAAATTGCTTACTTTTCTCTCATTGCTGGAACAAAATACCTGACACTCAAAATTAAGGAAGGAAAGGCTTATTTACCTCACGGTTTATGGAGATTTCAGGCCATATGGCTGGCTCCAAGGCAGAGGGCAGCAGTTCATTGTGGCAGAAAACAGCAAAACAGCAAGAGCAAAAAGAGAGTGACATAGGCAAACAGCAAGCCTCTTTCCCTCCCTCATATTGCATCCAGGCTATCTGACCTGGGGTGGGTGCAGTACACACTCCACAATCCCAGCAGCTCTCAAAACCATAAACCCAACATTGTATTAAGAATTAATCATAAACTAGAAGCTTTCCCTATGACTGTATCAGGCTTTGGGGGGGGGACAACTAGACACAAACTATAACAAATGCATGGGTTAATTTGGAGACAAAAGATATTTTTACATTACTAAGTCTGTGCCTTCAGTAGGTCTCTTCCTTATTTATATCTTTTATTATGTTCCTTGGTCAAAAATTGTGTGGTATTCTTTAAGTGATGTACATTTTAAAAGTTTATTCCTACGCATGTCATACTTTTGGTTGAAATTGTTAATGGAACCTTTCTTCATTATATTTTTCAACTACTATTTCTTAAACATAGAGAAGCTATTGATTATTGCATAATTTATTTTGTAACATTGCATTACTAAAATCTCTTCAATAGCTCTAGTTACATTTGTACATGATTTATGACCATATTTTTAAGTGTTGATCATCTGTCTCAAAGACAGGCAAAATTTCAGGGACTGACCTTAAATCACAAACCCAGAAGTAACTCAGAAAGCAAATGCTACTTAGTATATTTTGCTTTTATGTTAAATGAGTCTTATCCTAAAATAGAAATGGCTTCAACATAAAATCTCATTTTCTTCATCATAAATTTCTTAGCATGGTACTGCTGACATTTTGGGCCAGATAATTCTTTGTTGTATCAGACTATCCTGTGCACTAAAGGATGTTCATTCAGCAGGATTGCTAAGCTGTACCCACTAATATTGCTCCTATCTTGCCAAACAGAAATATCTTTAGATACAGCCAAATATTCCCAAGAATAAAGGAGGGACGCAAAATCACTTCCAGTTGAAAATTGCTAGATTAGAGGAAGAGTTTGATATTATAATATCCTCCATTTAGTGCTCTAAGGACACCAAAACAAACCTTTTTTGTGTCTAAAAATATAGAAATGTGAAGGTTCCATCAAAAGTTTGCATTTTCAGGAAAATGGCTGTTGATTTCTCACACTTGGGACTGGTTTGTTGCTTCCTGGCTGCTAGACTTATCTTTCTAGTGAAATTGAGGTAACTGCTGCTTTTGAACCTAATTTGATGATTTAAGAGTTATAGAAACAAGATACAGAATTTCTGAATAGAAGAGTCATGTCAGAGATACTCAGAGGACAGTCACTGGAAGTATAGAGATGCTGAAATTATGGCAGTATTTATAGGCTGAGACAAAAAATTAATCTGAAAGTACATACTTGTAGAACAAAATACAGAGAAGCAGCACCACCAGAGCTGGCCTGCACCTCCCATGCTCCTGTTCCTCTGGTGGGCAGTCATCATTAAGTTCCCCAGATAGCTTGAGGGACAGAACTAGTGCTGTAGAGGCTAGACTCCGGTGGCAGACAGCATATATTGTCACCTTCTCCCCATAACCATCCCCTAAACACTGGATAAGGTCGTATAGCTGAAGCATCCACTCCATGTATCACTGCTGCAGGCAAAGGAAGCCCTCCCTATCCCAGGTGGCAGAAGATAAACACGGTGAATGCCAACCACTGAGCCCACAGTGGAGGTACCACTTATCACATCCCTAGAGGTGACAAGGAGTGACACTGATGAGTTACTCCATAGCGAGCTCTTCCCTATCATTTCCACGAAGATCATAAAAGTCTAAGTTATCAGCAAACCAAGCTTGGGAGCTATGTAAGATTCTGATTGCTACCTGGAAAGGGGAATTCTGGAGAAAGCCTCAGTTGGGAACTTGAGTGCAAAGAAATAGACAGATCAAGCTGGGGAACAGAAATGCTGGTGACAGAAAAAGAGGTTTGCCTAGCACAAAGCGAAACAGCATAGGACATGGGCAGAAGTTGAAGGAGCACTCTGTATCAGAAAAACCATCTCATATCTTCCTCCTCTCAAATTATGTGAGGTGGCAGGAGCACAGGACAGAGAGAAAAGAATCAAAGTTAACCATTCTCATAGCACAACCTGCATTAAGAAGCTGGAGTCAAAGTGGTGTACCTCCATGCAAACAGGCCACATCTAAGCCAACAAGGAAGCTGCGTGGATAGTCAAGCTTTCTGGCATAATGGTGATGTGGGAGTTACATGTACATTCTCTTGCTGGAGTGTTTGACTTGAGACCCAGGCAGTATTTTGCATGTGTGTATACTATTTTTCTTTCTGTTTTCATGTAGATGTTGTTTTTAGTCTCACTCTCTTCTGCATAGTCATTTATTTTCAATCCTGGTTTCAGTAGTAATACTATTTTATGATACTATACTAAATTTCATACACATTTAACCCAATTTTTAAATTCTTCCTTTCAAGGTTTTTGTTTTATATATTCTTTTCTCTACCAGTCTTTGCTATTTTCTCTGGTATTAAAATTCTGTTCCCTAAATGCAATTATTTTTGCCATTCTCTATTTTACCTAGCTTCCCTGACTCTTCTTCACTTTACAGGTGCAAAATTATAACAACAGATTCTAACAACCTTGCAGTTTTCTTCTTTTTTATTATCATTAACTTTATTGAAAATGAATAGTAATTGTATAGCAAATTAAAAAGTATAGACAAATACTGAAATTTGGATATAAGATGAAGACAGAGTGAAGAAAAAATATTTCTGAATTGAATACACAAAATGATTAATAAGATTGCACACTGTAAAAATTCTTTACAAACTTAAATGAATATAACAGTAAAAATTGTCTAAAAAGAACTAGTGTTTTGTTTGAATCAAGTAAATATTCTATTGTAGCATTTGAATGTGCCAAAAAATTTAATATTTTATTATTATTATTTTTAATACATTACAGACTATTTTAATAATGTTTTGGTATTGTACAAGGTGCATACATGATATTGTACTTACAGACATTATTATACCAGTTGCCTTTAATTAGAAACTTAAGAGTGTAGCTGTATACTTATATTTTTATAGCTGAATGGTATCCCAGATTCAATAATTAATACTGTTCACCTTGTTATCTTCCTAGTGGATGTCCATACATAGTACTAGAAACTGACAAAATAACTTGTCCAGCCACTACTAGTGCAAATATTGCTTCCCATAGAATTATGCAAAAGCACTGAATATCTATCCTAACTATACTCTCTATACAAACACGTCTTGATTCTTCTTTGTATCCCCCTTTTTTGTCCAGACCTACCAAAGATGGGCACCCTATTGTCATTAAATCATTAAACGTGCTTGAATTCAGTGACACAATCAAACACAGTCCAACATTTCACAATAATACTGAGTTATCTGAAGGAGTTGTTGACTATAGCCATTTACATTTCAACTTATTATTAAGGCCGCGCATTATATACCTCATTTTTATTCTTTTCTGCTGAAAGGTTAAGACCAAGATAGAGCAAAACCTATATAACATAAAATGCAGCTCTTGTTTCTGATGAGGTCAGTCAAGTGCGCTCAGGGTTCGTCTTATAATCCTGTACCTTACTCTGTAGATCCTTTGTCTTTGTCAGCCATGTGGATGAGACACGGCCAATGCTTGATCAATTTGCTCTATGTGAGAGCTTGAGAGAAAGTTTTCTCTCCATGTGACTCTTCCCAGGCACACTATATACCAATCTCCTTCCTCTGTGTCTCCATAATCTCCTTGATCAGAAAACTTAGGACACAACTGTGTTTTAGGTTCTTCTATGTCCTGAGTCTTTGCTGACCTTGAAAGGCTAGGGCCAAAATGTTGGCTGGCCTTGCAGCTCTTCTATTTCTCCAATTTTGATCTGTGAACTTAGGTTGTTAACCATCCAGAAGAAAAGCTGATTAGTACCCTACAACACATGCCATTCAGTTTGCCCTATCTGACTAAATTCTTTTTAGTTGTTGTTTTATATTTCTATTTGTATTTCTTCTTTTGACTTCTTATATTAGGGAGACTATATGATATTTGCATATGTGTGTCTGGTTCATTTCACTTACCAGTATATATTCAAGTGGCGTCCACTTCAATATAAATGCTTCAAGCTTATCATTCTTTATAGCTGAGTAATACTCCATTATATAGAAATGCCACAACATTTTCAACCATTCCTCATGTAATGGACATCTTGGTTTTTTCCAAGATTTTGCTATCACAAACTGTGCTGCTATAAACATAGGTACACATATATCACCATGATATAATGTTTTCTATTACTCTGGGAAAATTTCCAGTACGGGGATAGCTGGCTTGAATGGGATTTCTAGTCCTACTGTTTTGAGGAATCTCCACACTGATCTCCACAGTGGTTGTACGAGTCTACATTCCCACCAGCAGTGGAAAAAGTGTTCTCTTTTCCCCACAACCTCTCCAACATTTGTTGTTGCTTGATTTCCTCATGATAGCCGTTCTTTCTGGAGTGAGATGGTATCGCAGTTTTGTTTTGATTTGCATTTTGTGGATGGCTAGTGATGTTGAGCATTTTTTCATGTATTTATTCACTTCCTTAATTTTGTCCTCTGAGAAGTATGTATTCATTTCAGTTGCCCATTTCTGGATTAGGTCTTTAAATTTAATGGCCCCAATATATCTTAGTTCTTTATATATTCAGAGAGCAGACCTTGTTGTTTATTAGGTAAGACATTTTCAAAATTTGTGTGTTGCCTTTTCACTTTGTTGACAGTTTCTTGAGACATGCAGAAATTCAAGAAGAGTTGATTCCAGTTGTTGATTCTTTCAAGTGTTTCCCATGTGAATATATGTTTGCTCATGAACTCTTTATCTACTCCTATGTCTTCAAGAGTTCCTCATAATTTCTCTTCCAAGAGTTTGAGTGTTTTTGTTTTAATGTTAAGATCTTTAATCTATTTTGACTTTAGCTTAGTGCATGGTGATAGAGCTGGGTCAAGTTTTAGTTTTCGGCATTTAGAAAGCCAGGTTTTCCAGCACCATTTGTTAAAGAGACTGTCTTTCTTCCAGTAAGCTTGTTTGGCCCCTTTGTCAAAGATCAGATGGCTGACTGTGTTGTAGGTGACTCTGCATCTTCTACTCTATTCTGTTGATGCTCAGGTCTATTTCATTGCCAATACAACATTGATTTTATCACAGTGCCTTTGTAGTATAATTTCAAGTCAGGAATTGTGATGACTCCTGCCTTGTTTTTACTGGCCAAAATTGCCTGTGCTATAAATTTTAGGAAGATTTCTCTAGGTCTGGGAGTTATGTTGGTGGCAGTTTGATAGGGATTGCATTAAATCAGTAGAACAATTTTGGGATTCTGGCCATCTTCCTGATGTTGGTTCTTCCTATCCAGGAGTATGAAATATCTTTCCATTTTTTGAAATCCTCTATAATCTTCTTAGGGTGTTGTAATTTTCTGTGAAAAGATCTTTGACTTCCTTGGTTAAGTGAATTCCAAGGTGTTTCATTTTCCACGGTGCTATTGTAAAAGGCATTATTTCTATTGTTTCCCTTTCAGTGTGCTTGTTATCTGTGTAGAGGAATGCTATTGACTTTTGAGTACTGACTTTGTAATCTGGTGTGCTGCCGAATTTCTGTATCAATTCTAGTAGTTTCTTGGTGGAATTTTTTGGGTCTTCCAAGTAAAGCATGTCATCTGCAAATCATGATAATTTAACTTCTTTACCTATTCTTATTCTTTTTATGTCTCCCTCTTTTCTAATGGCTGTTGCTAATGATTCCAAAACTATATTGAATAGGAGGGGTGATAGAGGACATCCTTGTCTTGTACCTGATCTAACAGTGAAAGATTTCAGTTTTTCCCCATTTAGGATTATATTAGTTTTTGGGTTGCATAGATTGCTTTTATCAAGTTAAGGTAGAGTCCATCTATTCCAATTTTCTGTAGGACTTTGATCATGAATGAGTCTTGTACTTTTTCAAAAGCTTTCTCTGCATCAATTGAGATGATCATGTGGTTTTGATTGCAGTCTATTAATATAGTGCATTACATTTATAGATTTTCTAATATTGAACCATCCTTGCATCCCTGGGATGAATCCTACCTGTTCATGGTGTATGACCTTCTTGATGATTTGTTATATTCTATTTGCTAGGATTTTATTGAGGATTTTTGCATCTATGTTCACGAGGGAGATTGGCCTGTAGTTCCCCTTTTTAGTTGTATATTTTCCTGGTTTTGGAATCAATATAATACTTGCCTCCAGAAATGATTTTTTGAGGACTGCTTCATTTTCAATTTCATTGAAGAGTTTTGAGGGGTGTAGGGATTATATGTTGCATAAATTTCTTGTAGAATTGAGCTGTGAATCCAGCCAGAGCTGGACTTTTCTTTTTGGGTAGGCTTTTTATTACATTTCATATTTTATTGACTGTTTTTGGCCTATTGAGAGTCGTTATATGTTCTTGATTCAGTTTTGGTAATTTGTACTTTTCTTGGAATCTGTCCATTTCTTCTGTGTCTTCTATTCTGTGCACACAGAGATTCTCGAAGTAACTATTGATAATCATCTGAATTTCCAATGGGTCTGTGGTGACTTTACCTTTTTTATTCCTTATTTCTTGTATTTGAATTTTTTGTATCCTATTTTTGATGAGCTTGGCAAGAAGCTTATCAAGTTTATTTAGTCTTTCAAAGAATCAACTTTTTAATTTGTGGATTCTTTGAACTGTTTTCTTCATCTCAATTGAATTATTTTCCACTCTAATCTTTATGATTTCTTCCTGTCTTTGCTCTTGGGGTTTTGTTTGCTCTTCTTTTTCTACATGTTAGAGGTGCAACATTAGGGTGTTTATTTGTTCCCATTCTGTTTTCCTAATTTGTGAGATCATAACTATGATTTTCCCTCTGAGAACTGCATTCATTGCATCCCATAAATTCCAGTAAGTTGTGGTTGAATTTTCATTAAATTATAGATATTGTTGAATTTCTTTAATTTCTTCTATGACCCATTGATTGCTGAATAGGGTGTTTTTATTTTTATTTTTGTTTTTTTTTGAAGTAAAAATATCAACGAGACAGTTTTAAGATACCTTGACAAGATTGATTTGATAAATTAATACATTGCAAACTGTTTTCATAATGTTTTGGTATCATAGAAGGTCCATACATGATATTATACTTACAGACATTATTATACCGTATGTCTTTTATCAGTAAATTAATAGAGTGTAGCTGTTTGCATATCTTATTTTTTATGTCTGAGTTACATCAAATATTCAATAATTAATACTTTCTACCTTGTTATTTGCCTAGTGGTTGTCCATAGTACTAGAAGCCGACATAATATCCTGTCCAACCACCATTAGTGCAAATCTTGCCTCTCATAGAATTTTGTAGAAGCACAGCGTTATCTATCCCAACTGCACTGTCCATACACATACATCATGATTCTTCCTTTCTACACCCCTTCCTTTGTCGACACCTGTCAAAGATGGGCACTAGATTGTAATTCAACTAATTTAGGTGCCTGAACTCGACAACACAATCCAACACAGTCCAGCATTCCACAACAATAGTGAGTTATCTGAAGAAGTTGTCAACCATAGCCATTTACAGCTGAACTTATTATTATGGCCCCGCGGTATATACTTCATTTTTATACTTTTCTGCTGGATGGTTCAGACCTAGATAAAGCAAGACCTATATACCAACACATGTACTTTATGTTTCTTATGAGGTCAGTGAAGTCCCCTCAGGGTTTATCTTATAGTCCTGTACCTTATTCTGTAGATGCTTTGTCTGTGTCATCCATGTGGATGAGTCATGGCCAATGCTTGACCAGTTTGCGCTCTGTGAGAGCTTGAGAGAAAGATATCTCCATGTGTGAGTAGGGTATTGTTTAATTTCCATAAATTTAGCGGGTTTTTCTGGTTTCTTTTGTCATTTAGTTCCAGTTTCATTGCACTGTGTTCAAATAATATGCATGGGATAATTTGTTTTCTTGCATATACTTACACATGACCTCTGGACTAGTATGTGGTCTAGTTTGGAAAATGACCCGTGTCCAGATGAAAAAAAATGTATATTCAGCTGTATATGTGTACTAGGTCCATTTGATCCAAACTCTGGTTCAGTTCTGCTACTTCTTTACCAGTTTTTTATCTGGTTGCCCAATCTTTTACATATAAAGAGGTGTTAAGTTTTCCTGTTAAGATTGTGGTCTTAGATATTAAGTTTTTCATATTCATCAAAGTCTGTCTTACATAGTTGGGAGCTCTTGTGTTTGGTGCGCAGACATTTATGAGTGCTATGTTTTCATCTTGAGTTTTTCCCCTGACCAATATATAGTGGCCTTCTTTGTGTCATTTGATCATTCTTGGTTTAAAGTTGAGACTATTTGAGAATAGAATTGCTAGTCTGCTTTTTTCTGAGGTGCTGAGACATGTAGTATTGTTTTCCATCCTTTGACTTTGAGCCTATGAATTTGTTTTTGAGTTAAGTGTGTTTTGTATATGCCACATATTGTTGGATTTTGTTTCCTAATCCACTGTGCCAGTCTATTTCTCTTAATTGGTAAATTGAGTCCATCTACATTGATGTTTAAAATTGAAATGTGTTGACTTATGTTTATCATGATATTTCCCTGCTGTTGTTTACTCCTTTTTCTCCTGTGTTTAATTGTCTGTCCTGTTTAGTGGGTTCCTTCCCTTCTCATTCATTGAGTTCTTGTCTTTGTGATCTCTCTCTCTAGAACATCATTCAGTAGCCTTTGTAGGGATGGCTTTGTCATCATGAAATTCTTTAGTTGTTCTTCGTCATGGAAGTGTTTCACTTTTCCATTAAACTTGAAAGAGAGTTTTACATGGTATAATATTCTGGGCTGGAATTTGTTTTCATACAGGACTTGAAGAACTCTGCTCCATGCTCTCCTTGCCTTCATGGTTTGTGCAGAGAAGTCAGCTGTAATTCTGATGGGTTTTCCTTTGAATGTGATCTGCTTCTTCTCTCTAGTTGCTTTCAGTATATTATTCTTGTGTTGGATTTCTGGGATCTTGACTAGTATATGTCTCGGTGTGTTTTTAGTTGGATTGAAGTTATTTGGTGTTCTGTATGCTTTGGTTACCTGAATGTTGTATTGTTTCCTCATATTTTGGAAGTTTTCTGCAATTACTTCTGCCCATATTCTTTTTATATCATTTGTATTGCCTCCTTCATTCTCATTTATGCCAATTAGTGCTCACTTCGGCAGCACATATACTAAAATCATTTATGCCAATTAATTTCACATTGTTCATCCTGGCATCATGTTGCAGGTGATGGATTACTTTTTCTTGCATTCTTTTTGTTTTTAAGAGAACCTTTCTCACCTTTTTACTAGCTGCACCAGCATGCTCAAGATCTGAATCTCTGTCTTTGCTTTCACTCAAACGTTTTTGTAGACTCGTGATTGATAATTTTAGTTCTTCTATATCTCTTTGACTCTGATTCATGCGTTCTGTTTCTTTTTTGTGTTGCTCATTGCAGGAATCCATCGTATTTCTGATCTCCTCTATTTTTTTTTTATCCATGTCTTCTTTGGAGGTAGCTATTAATTCTTTTTTCTGCAGAGTTTCTTCCAAATTGGGTTTCCTCTGTATATTTCCAGATTTATTTCTGTACCTCAGATGCCATGATTCCAAAGAATTCTTGTCTGATTTCAGAAATTTCCACTTTGAGTTCCTTATGACCTTTCCGCTGTTGTTTCTTTACTTCTGACACTATTTGTTGATATGTTTCACCTGGAACAGTGTTCTCTGCACTTGTTCTGGGTGAGCACTGCGTTTCCCCCATATTTTTCTGGATTTGATTGTTTATTTCAGATGCTATGTATTCAAGTATTTCCTTTTTATTTCTGGCATTAATTTTGGTCTGAGTTTCTTTTTACCCTTCTGCTGTTGTTCCTTTCCTTCCATCTCTGTTAATTCCTTCGTTTCTGCTGAGGTAGTGTCCTCTGCACTTATTGGTAGACTTGATACCTGAGATTGCATTTTTCTCCTTATCTTTGTCATTTTGAATAGCAGTCTGCCTTTGTTGTTGAGTTTTGGGACAGCTATAATCTTACTGTGTAATGAGATTCGGCTGCCAGTTTCTTAGGTTTGCAATTATCCAGTATGCCTAGCCTGGATCTAACTTTTGTGTTCAGTTTTTTTTTTTGTTGCATATCCTATGGTTTCCCTTTGCTGGTTCACTGGTCAGGGGATCACTGGAGGGCCTGAAAGCTCTCCCTCACACTCTGAAGCCTGGGCGGGGGTGGATCTAACTGCCA
This sequence comes from Ctenomys sociabilis, assembly GCA_004027165.1. Lineage (NCBI taxonomy): Eukaryota > Metazoa > Chordata > Mammalia > Rodentia > Ctenomyidae > Ctenomys > Ctenomys sociabilis. The sequence goes on from PVKA01003903.1 coordinate 101,046, forward strand.
GGAGAGTCACCGAAAGTTCTCACTCCCATGGCAGGCTTGGGGACAGGGGCTCCTGGGGGTTTTCCAGGCAGGTCTGTCTGGGGTGTCTCAGGCAGATTTCTGGTTAGGATGTCTTGGGGCCTGAGGCTCTGGACGGCACAGAGCACCCTGGGGGAAGCCTAAGGCTCTCCCTCAGTCTTACCACACACTCACCAAATTTGGATGTCCAAAGAGTTGGGAAAATTCCCACTCTCAGCTGGCTTGGGAGAGGGGCTCTGTGTAGCATGGCGTTCGGGGGAAGAAGCCAAAGGCTCTGCCCCAGACTCACTTAACAGGGAATCCCAGAGAGGGATGGTGGGCTTGGTGCGGGCCGGCACGCAGGGGAAGAAGCCAAAGACTCTGCCCCTGACTCACAGAACCAGATGCCCAGAGAGGGTTGGCTGGCTTGGGGGTGGGGGCGGAGCCGGCACACAGGGGAAGAAGCCAAAGGCTCTGCCTCAGACTCACTGAACCGGGATTCCAAGAGTGGGAGGGCAGACTTGGGGTGGGGGGAGGAGCCAGCGCACAGGGGAAGACTCAAAAAGCTCTGCCCTAGACTCACCGAACCGGGATTCCCAGAGTGGGACAGCAGGTTTGGGAGGGGGTGGGGCGCGGGTGCAGGGGAAGAAGTGAAAGGCTCTGCCCAAGACTCACCCAACCTGAATTCCCCTCAGTTTTCTTCAATTCCAAATTGTACCTTATTCCTTTTGTATCCCACCCCAACAAGTATCTTTAGAAACTTCAACACTAACCATTTCACTATAAAGCCCTCCAGCAGAATGTGACCTCTATCTGATAGTTGCCTATTATATTTTTTCTGTTACTCTCCTATTGACTTACACCCCTCTTTCTCTTATCCTTCCATTTCTTCCTTTGTCCATTCACATTAAAAACTAGCTTCTAGTAACAATATAGTATAACTTATATAGGGTGAAAATGTACATGTATGGATTAACATATATAAATTATATATGATGGGAGGCTATAATGTGTATATCACCAGTAGCAATTCTTTCTTCACAACAGACTGACCAGGTCCAAACCATTTAAATTAAGTACCTGAAGATGTGAACACTACCCATATAAAAACAAAACAAAACAAAAAACCACATCACCAGAAGAGATTATACCTCAAAAGATCTCAGTCTTCAGCAAAACACACACACACACACACACACACACACACAGAATAAAAATGTCTTATTTACTTTTCAGTTTATAGTTGGCTGCCTCAAAGGCAGTGTGGTATGGCAGAGGGGGATTATAGAGGACAAACAGTTGGCAGGAAGAAGGTAACAAGCAGCAAGTAACAAGTGACAGTGACCCTCTTCCTGTCTTATTATCTGGACCACCCACACTCAAGGCAGGTAGCACTGATATCCAGGGTGGAACACTCCTAATCCTACCCAGAACTATGTCAAATCAATTCATAGACTCATTCAATTTTACACACCCTTAACTCCAGCATCACATACTCCAAATCCAATCATCTCTGAGAAGCCCCACCTGTGACTGCATGTGGCTTTTGGGGGGATACAAGCCATAACAAAAGGCCTTCAAGGTGTCCCAACTTTTCCAGGGCACATTTAGGGGGCACCAATGGAAAGGAAAGCAAACACCAGGCAGTGAAGATTTACAAATTGATTTTTAAAATTTAAAGAAACTTGCAGAGATCAAAGAGAACATGACCCAAATTTCAGGAACTATTATACAAACTAATGTGGGTATAGGAGAAACAAATGCAAAAATGAAAAAACTGAACAAGATTGTTTAAACATGAATGAAATATTTATCAACGATATAGACTCCCCAAAATGTCAGACAGAAACACCACAAGTTAAAAACTGTACAATGTACAATTCACAAATCACAGAAATGACCAGTGTGAACCTGAGGTTTCTAAAATGAAGGACAAAATTGTAAGTTACAACAATTTATTTGGAGAAGCTTTAAATAAGAGAACAACAGAAAAAGTCATTGAACAGCTTGTAGATAATGGTAAGAAGACCAACCTCAGGTTAATTGGACTTAGAAACAAGAAGGCAGCACACTGAAGTACAAAGCCTGTTTAAGCAAATCATAATAGAAAATTCTCCAAGAGTGAGAAAATATTTCAACACACAGTATGCAAGTTACTATGAAGTTACTACCAGAACATCAAGTTACTACCATGAAAAAAGAAGCTCTGCATGAAATATCTTAGTCAAAATATCTCAGATCCAACAAAAAAGCAGAATCTTAAAATCTATCAGAGAAAAGCAAAATATCTTGCATACAGATAAAACAATTTTTAAAAATCTTAAAATTCATGTAGAACTCAAAGAGATCTAGAGTAGCAAAACAATCCTGGAAAAATAATAGCAAAATAAGAGATACTGTAATACTGGACTTTACATTATACTGTAAATTTACATTGACAAAAAACATAGTTGTATTAGTAGAAAAGCAGACATGCATACCAATGGAACAGAAGAGAGAATGCAGAAATAACCCCAGATACATTCAGCTTCAAAAAAAGAGCCAGACATTCATTGAATGAAAGATAGATTCTAGCAAATGATGATGGAAAAACTGGCTATCCATGCTCAGAAAAATGAAACTACACCTATATCACTTGTCATGTACTAAAATAAAATAAAAATCAATTATCTAAACATCAGAACTCTACTGGATGGACAAATAGGTTAAATAGGTAAAACTCTTCAGGTCACAGGTGTAGCCAAACACTTTCTAGACAGAACTCTAAATACAGAAGAAATAACAGCAAGAATCAACAAATGGGATTATATCAAATTAAAATGTTTCTGTACAGCAAAGGAAACAACCAAAAGAGTGAACCAACAACTTACAGAATGGGAAAAACCTTAGGCCAACAACATCTTGAAGACAGAACTAAATCTACAATATATAAAGAACTAAAAAATGAGATTTCTCAAAATAAATGAAAGGCTCAATAAAAAATATATAACTGAAATGAATGTATATTTCTCAAAAGACAAAATACAAATGGTTAATAAATACATGAACAAATTATCAACTTCCTTGACTATTAGAGAAATGCAAATTAAAACAAGGAGGTTTCATCTTACTCCACAAAGGATGGCCATCATCAAGAAATTAAATAATAAATGCTAGCTTAGCTGTGGTTGAAAAAGGAACCCTTCTAGATTGGTGATAATATAAACTAATAAAACAATTATGGAAATAAGTATGAAGATTTCTCAAAAAGTTAAAAGTAGAAATTCCATTGGAGCCGGTTACTCCCCTTCTAGGTAGCTTCCTGAAAGAATTAAAGACATCATATTATAGCACTACATGTATATCAATATTTAAAGCAGCACAATTCATAACAAATTCTTGGAAACAACCTTTATGTCTATCAATAGACAAATGTATAAAGCAAATATGTATCTATACATAATGAAATACTACTTGGCTATCAAGAATGATAAATTGGGACTGGGGAGACAGCTCAGTAGAATAAGCACTTGCCTGGCAAGCACAGGGTCCTGAGATCAATCTCTGGTGCAGCACAATTCATAACAAATTCTTGGAAACAACCTCGATGTCTATCAATAGTCAAATGTATAAAGCAAATATGTATCTATACATAATGAAATACTACTTGGCTATCAAGAATGATAAACTGGGACTGGGGAGACAGCTCAGTAGAATAAGCGCTGGCCTGGCAAGCACAGGGTCCTGAGATCAATCTCTGATACCAAAAAAAAAAAAAAAAAAAAAAAAAAAAAAAAAAAAAAAAAAAAAAAAAAAAAAAAAAAAAAAAAAAAAAAAAAA
>PVKA01003904.1:0-11213 GCA_004027165.1 Ctenomys sociabilis
GGTGAAGTGCATACATAAAACAAAATTCTGGATGAATGCCAAAGTTGAACTGCTTATCCCAGGTCCCCTTGTTGTTTCTCCTTTTACTTCGGCATTTTATGAAAGCCCTGTAGTATATGGTATTGAGCAAATGTCCACGAAGACGTGGGTGAAGCATCCCTACTTGTGTTCAGCAGATTGGTGGACAGTCCACAGTGTAAGAAGCCTTTGAGCTGAAGAGAATTTGGTATAAGTCAGATGTCAATGATGGGTGTGGTCTAAAGTCCTGAGTGAGCAAATGCCACAGATTAGCCACTGTGTATCTTGGAGTGTGTCACGGAGCAAGAGGGTGCATGCACACAGCCCCTTCTCCTTCTCCTTAGAGCGAGGCTGAAGGAGGAGGAGCTCACATGGTGCTTGATGGCAGAAGGTGCTGTGTGCGTTTCCCCGAGGAAGGGATGCATTTGGGTGTGCTTGTATCTTAAGAGGATGGAAAGGAAGACTGTTTCGTTACTGCAAGAAGCTGTAAGGTTCTTGTCTTGGTGGACGCATTCAGTTAGTGTTCAGATTTGGGCATTATTTCTGAGGTTAGTGAGGCAGAACCAAGAGGAATTGGTTAACTGTTCATCTAGGGACATTAACCAAAACTTTTATGGCACTAAGAGGGAGATTTTACAAAACATTTTGTCTGCATACCAATAAAATAAGCCTGTTTTCCTTTTCCTTCTTCATGTAGTTTTATTAGTGCTATCAAATTTAATGACTCTGCTGCCCTTTTTTGCTGTCATAGTATAATGATTTCAGATCCATATATGCTGAGTTAGCATCGCCAGGAAGTTGGGGAAGAAAAGTAAATCGTAGTCTAGCCAATTCTCCTTATGCTTATATCATTTATTTTTTTCTATTTGTATTCCCCAGTAAGGAGTTAAGAGCTTCTTTGAAACTTTAAAAGCTAGAGGCCTCCTGGAGCAGCAGTGGCTCTGATCTGTTCTACTGTGGGTGCGGCTTCTGGGGCCTCTTGTGCAGTGGCCCTGGGTCTGCACCCAGGGTCCCTGCCTGCATCTAGAGCATTCATGTGTGCGCTGGGGCACTGGTAAGACAGCAGTTATAGAAATGAAAGCGTCTTGCGTGTCTCAGGTGGGCCGTGCTGAAGCCTGCTGTAGGTTGTGTCCTCCGCTTGTAACTTGCCATGTGTGTGGTCATGTTGGCTGGACTTTAGTCCACGGCCTTCCTTCAGTCCTTACCTTTCCTGGTGACTTATTAACTGTTCCTCTGCTCTGTCTCTTTACATCGAGGATGTCCCACTGCCCTGATTTTCTCTCTATCTCCTGGATTGGACCATCTCAGTGTACTTTTCTCTCCCATCTTCTAAAATTGGGATGTCCCAGGGTCAGGGTGTGCTGCACACTTTCACTCATTCTCTTCTGGGTTTAGATTCTGTCTGTAAGGCAACCTCTTCCAATTATGGACACGCCACTGTTCCCTGGCAGTCCCATGGGACATCTCCCACTTCCATTGGCCAAAGTCCTCAACTGGCCCTTGAGGCCTGTTCTACACAGACATCCCTGTTTCTGTTGCTAGGAATCCCCGTTTTAGTTGATTAGGTAAAGTCACAACCACCTTCTGTCCTTCTTGCCCTCATATTCAGACTTAGAAAGTCCTCTTAGTTCTCTGTTCAAAATATAGAACCTAAATCTGCACTCTTAGCACATGTCAGTGTCGTATTCTCAGCGCAGCAACCAGCAAGTTCCCATTAAAATAAATCAAACCCTGCAGTGGTTTCCCTTCTGATTCACAGGAAAATCCTCATTTCTCAGAATCTGCCAAAGGCCATGCACGCACTGCTCCATCGCACCTGCTGCTTTCTGGTACATGCTGCTTTCAGCCACGCTGTCCCTTGCTGTGGTTTCTTTCGATCACGGTGCCACGTGCTGTCCAGGGCCTCGATGCTCTTTCCTTGGGGTCTGGCTGGCGAGTCCCTTCATGTCTGCCCCCAGGCGTCTTCCCAGCGGAGCCAACCCTGATTGCTCTGCAGAGGTGCGACCACCTTGCATGAGCGCTGCATCTCTCTCAGCAGTTCCTCTTCCTTTTTGTCCTTTGCGTTTATTATCTTCTCAGAGAACTTACTCCTCTTTCATTGCCTTATTGTCTACACCTCAGACTCTAGGCCTTTTATAAATATTTGTTGAATGTTCACTGAGTGAAATATTCCAAAGAGAACGTCTTTTGGTGGAGAAACTCCTCACTTGTCAATATTCTAATGAATACAACATTTAGAAAACATTTCTATTTTAAATAGCTACGTGTTCAGCAAAGGTAATAGTGTGCTTATGAGTATAAGCAATGATATTTTTCTCTGAAATAAATAGAAATAATTTTACTTATTTGAAATAATCAAAATGGGGCCAGCCAGACAGCTTAGTGGATTAAAGCATCTGCAAGCAGGCACAGGGGCCAGCCCAACTGCCAGGGTGCCCTGAGACGGCAATTGAGACTGGGTATGGTGGCGCATGCCTGTAATCCCAGCTCTTGGGAGGCTGTAAACAGGAGAGTCACTACAAATCTGATCTAGTAGTGAGACCCTGAACACCCTGTAGACCCTTCCCTGAAATATATTTAAATAAATAAAATGAAATAATTGAAATGTAAGAAAATCCATCAACACAGTTACAGTTCTAACATTGTAGTTGGTGAAGAAGTTGGTTACCTTTTTACTGGCTTGATATTGCTTATCTTGTTCAATTCAGTTGGGCAGTTAAGATAACTTCTAAAATATCGCTTCACAGTTTACCTGTTTGTGCCAAATGCCAGGAACCCCCCCTAGCGCCCCCTACCTGAATTTGAACTGAGTTAAGATTTCTAGCAGAAAGTAACTCAAAGGTATGGAATCACTTATTTAGTAACTCTGTCATTATGCATTGCATTTTATAAACAAATGTAGCCTCCGAGGTCATTGTAGTAAAGCATAAGGGGAAAGTTTCAGGATTATCCTGGGTGTAAAAAGTAACCCTCTGAAACACATTTGTAATTTAATAATGTAGTTCTTTAAAAATAGTAATTTGTTCACCGCTCTATTTTTGCAAGATGGTGAGAATAACTAAGAACAATGTATTATGTATATTCTTGAAAATTGCTGAAAGAATATATTCTAAACGTTCTTAGGCAAAAAATGATGAGCATGTGAGATAACCCAATATGTATGCATATTTCAGAACAACATGTTGCATGAGATGAAATGCATACATTTTCAGTTCTCAAGTAAAAATTAATGAAAAGAAAAATTAATTTTAAAATTACATTTAAAAAAAGTAGTTACCTGTGTTGATGCAGCTTATTAATCGTAGCTGCTCAGAAAGCTGGCATGGGAAGGTTGCAAGTTTGGGGTTAGCCTGGGCAACTTCCCTAGATCCTGTCTCAAAATTTAAAAAAATAAAAGGACTGGAAATCTAGGGTCCCTGGATTTGATCTGCTTAAAAAGAACAAGAAAGTAGTGATCTCTTCAATGGATAATTAGCTCTGTTCTATTAGACATTCTTTTTTTTTCTTTAAAAAAAGTATAGTTTTTAATTGTGATGATATATCACAGATTTTAAAAAATGAACAAAAATATTGACCATAATTTTACCACTGTAACACAGCCCTGTTCCTTTTGCCTTATTTTCCTTTTGCATATATGCACACTTGAGCTTTTATAGGGAGCACAGTCTTTATCCTGTCTCTTTCCCTGTCAGCTTTACACCCTGCCCGTCCCTTCACATAGCTCCATGGTCATTGTCACAATAAGTTCTCAGTTACACAATCATCTGAGCGTGGCTGCCTAAATATTTCCCAGGTGTGGGGTATTTTAAGTTGCTTTCAATTTATGGAAATCATAAAGAGTGTTGTAATGACCACATTTCTGCTTGTAGCTTTTCCCGCCTTGTTTTCTTGGGATCTTCCTGCAGAGGCAAGAGTCTTATTTCACACAGGGTGACTGTAGCGAGGGCTGCTGGCATATTGCCGACCTACTTTTCTGAACCGGTGTCTGCCTTTGGCAACCTGTGAAAGTGTAGATTCATGGCCTCTTTGCTGATAATGTCTGGTGTTTGTCTCTTTTTTTTTGTTGGGTCTTGTATTCTCAGCGTTGAAATCCAGGTTCTCTGTGTAGTAGAGAAGTCTGGAAAGCAGATTCAGTGTGTTGGATGCTGGCCTCAGGCTTCTTTCCTGTCACAGAGATTGGGATTTGGTTGGCTAGGATTGATTTAGGTATGTGTAGGATAGGGGACAGGTTACCTACAGCTTTTTCAACTCACAGCTTGGAGTAATTTGTTATTTGTATCGAAGTTACATACCTCACATGATCTACCTGACCATGTTTGACCCAGAGATTTGGTTTATTGTTCTGTTCTAGGACCAATTGATTCTAAAAATGCATGGCATCTATTTAGTTGTTTATAAGAATCTACAGTGATGCATAGTTTTCTACTTGCTTAAACTTGGAGAATTATATATGTCAATCTTTTCAGAAAGATTTATCCCTTAGAATTAAATTCATGAAATTTGCTTCTTCCTAATGAAAGACTGATATGTTAGTTTTCCAGTGCTGTGACAAAATACGTGAGATAATTAACTTAGAAGGAAGAAAGATTTATTTTAGCAATGGTTGCAGGGATTTCAGTCCACATAGGCTGGCTGTGTCACTTGGAGGCTTGTGGCAAGGCAGGGCATCATGGATGGAACAGAGCTGCTCACTGAGGAAGAGGAAGAGGGTGGGACAGTATCCCCTTTAGTGCCACGCCCTCAGTGACCTAACTAGATCCCACTTCTTCAAGGGTCCACTACCTCCCAGTAGTGCTGCAAGTCTCTAGCATTTGGTCTTTGGAAGACATCTAAAATCGAAATGATGTCATTTGGGTACTGGTATGACTTATGCAAACCTATAGAGAAAATGACTCCTATAGAAGTCAACTTTCTGTTATCGTAACAAAATACCAGAGATAAGAAACCTAAAAAGTAGAAAGGTTTGACTCACTTTTAGGGCTTTGGTTCGTGGTCCCTTGACACCATTGCTGTGGCGGCCCTGCACATCACGGCAGGAGCATATGGGAGAAGAGCACTGATCACCTTACGGAAGCTGGGAAGTGAGGGGGCGGGGTCTCAGTAGCCCCTTCAAGGGTGTGCCCCTCGTTATCTGACTTCCTTCCAATGGGTCTGTGGTGCTTGTTATCCAAAACATGCCACAGAAGACCCACATGCCGAAGCATGCTTGCCAGCTGACAAGCTTTCGGAAAGAGTGGCTCCCAAGGCCATATTAAGTGGATTAACCAGGTGACAGCTTCATAGCTCAGTGGGCTTGTTTGGAGGTGGGGTCCAGTTAGGCAAAGTGGGCACTTGGGGGCGTGAGCCTTCACAGTTCATAGTTCACCCTTCTCTGCCCTCGTCTTCTGCCCCTCACCCATGGAATGAGCAGCTTCCCTCCACTGTATGCATGAGCCACTGTGCTCCTTCCATGGAACCAGCCTCCCGTGGACCGAAGCCACTGAAACTGTGGACCAAAGTAAAATTCTCTTCTTTTGAGTTGTTCTTGTTGGATTTTTTTGTCCCAGGTGTGGAAAGGTGGCTAATATAGAGCCTTACCTCCTCATGACACCACAGACGATGCCCCAGCCTTTGGCATGCAGGCTTTTGGGGGGCTGCTTATCCAAACTGTAGCAACAGGTGACGTTTAATAGAGGCTTGGAATGAAGTTAATCTTGGATAAGGGCTGAGAATGATTGAAAGGCTTAGTATCATCTTAATAATAATGTGTTATTCTATAATATCGGATTGTTTCCACCTGCCATATTCCTGTCTCACCTGTGAAGTTGATAGACTGAGAAGTGTTTTATTAATAAGCAGAGAAGTTAAAGGACAGGAGTCAGGACCTCATGCTGAGCATGCCTACATGGGCCACTGCCCATCTGTATGTGGTTCTATTATACCACAAGTTTTAAAAAAAACTTGTGGTACAATAAAACCACATACAGTTTTTTAAAAATTGTTTTCTCATTTCTTTGTACAAGAGTTGGTTGCTCAGGGCACAGAAGGGAGGCTGCAGGGAGGGCTCAGGCTGGCACAAGGGCCAGGTCCGATAGAGGTTGTGGCAGTGGCTGTGGTGGGTGCTCCAGTGCAGCAGGTGCCAACCCCATGGAAGCCCGGAGCAAGGAGGACGGAGGCTTATGCTCAGCACACAGGCAGTGCTGTGGCGTTCCTAAAGGGTCGGGAAGGGTTTCCCTCATGGATGTGTCTTTCGCCAGGATGATCCGTGAGATTGCTAAGAAAGCACCAGGTGCTGTGTCTTGAGGAATCATTTCTTCCATGAAGGGCTAAAAGGAGGTGACTCCTACCCTCCATTCCTACTTAGAACCATGTTCTATGCTGGTTTCTATCATGGAACCATATTATATTATTTCCATTTCCTAGGAGTTTTCCTTCTTCAGTTCCCTTCTACCTAAGCCTTTTGTGGTACCATATTGTCTTTTGTGTCAGCTTCTTCATTTCTCCATTCGTCTGTCCATCCACCTACCCACCCACCCATCTGTCTGTCCATCCAAAAGATGTTTTGAGTGCTGAAATCTAGTGAAGGTTTGCCATTGAAGATATGGATCAAAGCCAATCACAAAGGCCATGAATCTGGAAGTTAGGCTTAGTCTATGAACAAAATTGAGATTTTTAAAGCTAGAAATTAGTGTATTAGCAGATGCTGTGGAAAAGCAGAGTGGGCCCGGGTCTGAATAGAAGAATAGCATGTATTCTTTGTGTGACAAAAGCCACTAAAGGTTATTAGCAAGGGCAACAGGATCTGCCCTGCCTCCAGATTTAATACCATGTCATCTAAAAAGCTGAACAGTGTGTCCTTGAGCAGTTTGCAGCTAGACAGACCTGTGGTCTGGGTCGGGGCTTCAGACTGAGGGAGGAGGCAGCCCTGTTGGTGGAGGAGGGGTGAGGGAACTGGGATTCTGCACGTGCCCGCACTCTTGGGCATTTCTGCCCTTATTTCAGTCCAGTGTGATAGATCCCTCATTTGGTACTCCAAGGGATAGCAGGGGTTTCCTTCTCCTTCCTGCGTTCCCTGGCTTTGCTTTCCTATGGAGAGGCTTTCAGGATCCGGTCCATGCTGGCTCTTCCAGGAATGACTAATATCACTGCCATTTGTTTGGCAGAGCAGACCTGGTGCCCGGGTGGTACCATGCTCACCGCAGGAATGCAGGACAGCTGACTGGCTTAGAGGGGTTCTGACGTAAGCCATGCCTCTCACTTTATACCTCTTTATCCCCTACTCCTCTGGCCTTCATGCTAGGTTACGGAATTTGGGCAGAAGTGTTCCAAGACCACTGAAGGATATTTGGGCATTTCCGTGTGCGTTTAGAGTTGGATAAGGTACAGTTATCCTGTTGCTGGCACTAGAATACCAGCAGTCCCCGAGAGCTGGGTTTGAGAAAATTGGGGAGAGAGAATAAGGAAAAGTGGACTTGATAAGGGGGGGTGGCTCACAGAAATCAGTGCTTTTAATATTTTCTTTATTAACAATATATTAATATAATATTGTATTACATTTATAATTTAAAAATTGATATGCTGGATAGAAGGAGGAAAGGACAAATGAAAAAGAGAAAACTGAGTTTAGAGCTGGGCATGGTGGTGCAGGCCCGTAATCCCAGCACTCGGGAGGCTGAGGCAGGAGGATTGTCTTGAGCTCAAGACCAGCCTGAGCTACAAAGTGAGCTTAAGGCCAACTTGAACTGAACCCATAGTGAGACCCTGTCTCAAAAAGACAAAAAAAAAAAAAAAAAAAAAAAAAAAAAAAAAAAAAAAAAAAAGCCGAGTTAATATCTAAATTTTGATATTTATAATCAGTTTTTCATCTGACATTCCAGAGTAGCACTTAGCTGAAGTGGGATTAGATAAGGCCCATAATAGGCAACAAAACAAAAGTAGAAATCAAAGCAAAAAGAAACCCCCCAAAATGGGGGCTAGGCTAACTCTGTATATTCTGGCTTCCTGAATTGCCTTTCTCTTACTACCTTTAATTCCATTTCTTTTGTAGCACATAATTCTCATATGTTTGAGATGTTTTGGGAAGCTTGATTTCCCTTCCAGCTTTGTGTATTTGTACATACTGGAAGCCCCAGGGCCCAATTTATACTCTTTCTCTGAGATCTCTAGCACTTAGGCCATGTGGCATTATATATTCTCTTCTCTTCTTTAGACTCCTATGTGGACTGGGATTGTAGCTCCCTTAGGATGGGAGAAAGACTTTCTTTTTGAAATGAAATAATTACGTTTTTTTCATTTATCATTCTTGACTCTTGGAGTGTCTGGGATTATGACCCTTTCCACTGAACACCTCAGAGCATGCCAATTAAAAAGAATACAGTATTGTGCTCGCTTCAGCAGCACATATGCTAAAATTGGAACAATACAGAGAAAATTAGCATGGCCCCTGTGCAAGGATGACATGCAAATTCATGAAGCGTTCCATATTTAAAAAGAAAGAAAGAATACAGTATCTGTGTTCCCTTGGAAAGGGCTTTACATTTTCCTTCTCATTGGCGCTGATAGTGATCTACTGTTCGTAGCCAAAACTTGATCTTACACATTTGTCATGGGGAAGAATGAGTGAGGGGCTTTAGAGCCATTTGGTAGAACAGTGTCCTGGCCCAATTTCTGTTGCTATTCAAGAGTACTCGAGACTCATAATTGCCAAAGCTACATGGTGTAGTGAGTCTGTAGTTATACGGTGTAGCCATATGGTGAAAAGCTACATGGTGTAGTGAGTCTGTAGTTATACCATGTAGCCATATGGTGTAGTGAGCTATAGAGCCACGGAAGTTAAGATCACGTGGCTGCTTCATGTGATGGGGCCCGCAGCCTATGGCAGCTGGAGGAAGCAGAAAAGAAAGCCAAGAAAATGTGTGTGAGAGAGAGGAAGCAAAGGAGCTGACTGCTTTGCAGCAACCAGCCCTTGTGAGAAAGCATCCTGTTAGGTGGGGCCTTGTCTCTCAACCCTGCTACATTGGCAACTAAATTTTGGTAAGAGGTTTTCTGGGGTAGCCACACTTGAAACATAGCAAACACAGCTGCAAGAGTTTGTAACTGGTTACCACGCAAGCGCGCCAGTCAGGCACGTGGTCAGCTCAGCATCCAAGCCTTGAGCAGCAGTGTAGCCGGGTGTCCTTAAGAAGCCAGGAATATAGCCATTGGCTGCCTCTCCAGCCAGCAACAAAGGCTCCTCCCCTCCAGCTTTCAGTATGAAAACATTTTTATGAAAGCAGTGACCCTTACCCTTCACCCCCTCAGCTCTCACAGCGCCATCCTTCAGGCCGGACCAACTTAGATGTGCCTCTCGGTCTTTCCACGCTTTCCGTTCACTCTCCTTGGAGTGCCTCTTGGGTAAATATTCTCAGAGACAGGGCCCTCCTCTCATTCTTTAGGTCTTTTTCTTTTTCTCTTCACATCACTGTCTTTGAGGTGCTTTCCTTACCAACTCCAATCCATCTTCTCCTTTCTCTCATCCTGTGTACATTTTTATAATAACGAATCATGCCTCCCAGGACCCAGACTCTTGTGCAGAGGTACACTGTCGCTCCTCTTATCAATCAAATAGATTTCTCCATAGATTTTCTCCAAGAAGTAGAATGTGAGACGATGTGAAGACTCAAGAGCAACATTGTACTTGTTATCCTTAGCCTTCGATTTCAATTGAAATGACAGAAGGCATTTAAAATTAAGTTTCTGAGTTGTGCTGGTCCCACGTCAGGTAGTAAATGACCAGATGTAATCACGGTACCCTGTTGGATCAGATGATTTTGAAACCTATCTGTGGTTGTATGTTTGTTTTTGTTTTTGTGGAACCAGGGATTGAACTCAGGCCCTTGTACTTGCCAGGGAAGCACTTATTCTACTGAGCCATCTCCCCAGTCCCTCTGTGGTTGTAGAGAGTTGTATTGAATAGAGCTGTTCCATCCAATGTGGTTGATCCATAGTAACCACTGTGCCTTGAAGAAACCCAGTCCAGCCTGCTGGTCAATAGAGACTCACACCCAATGGGAGACCAGTGGCTCCAGGGGGGAGATGGACATGATTTCAGCCATGTAGATGAGGCCATCTTTCCAGAGTTGGAGGTTGTCAGCCTCAAGAGTGTCCCAGGCAGTGGCAGCAGAAGAATCAATCAATTTGCCAAGCCACTGGATCATGAAAAATCAATGGTTTTGAGTCATTGCATTTCGGCTATGTTTGATACATGACAGTGATACACATTAGCTCTGAGGACTGGCTTTAGTTTTGAAGCGATGCCCTCTAGAATTATTTCATGAGTGTGGGAAAAGGGGAGGAATCCAGAGCATCCCCATTGTGAGGTTAGTTTCATGTTTAGGGAGAGAAAAGAATATTTGCTAGTAACAAAGTAAATACCAAAATTGGATTGACGTAATTCATCAAGGTGACAGATAATAGAAGAAAACTACATCAAAACAGTATTACAAGTAGTTTTCTAGGTAGATAGTCCCAATAATCTAGACCTAACTAGAGTCCTTTAGGTATTTTAATTGATTATGAACAAGTTTGGTGTGTTTTCTTCCCTTTGCTATGCTATACTTGGAATTATACTATACATAGTTGTATTTAATTCTGAAAGCATTCCTTCCTTTATTTGTTTTTTCCAAGCATGCATTAAGTGCTTTCTCAATTTGTCTGTGCAGACACCAGAGAGGATTTCAAATGATAGAGACCCGAGCTTTAGCCTGTGTATACTCACAGCTCCATGAAGTGGTGTGATGCAACTGGAGACTGTGGTCCTGAGTGAAATCACCCAGACCCGTACTGTAAACACCGTATTGTCTCCCTACTGTTAGAAGCTGAAAGGGTAAATAAATCTGAAAGGTAAAAAATGGATACTGTGATCGGGAAAGAACCTGTTCGAAGGGAAGGAATAATGGGGATGAGGGAAAGAAGAAAAGAAAGAAGGAAGGGAAAAAGAGATATATCTATATATCCGTATATGGTATATATAGATATATATCCGCATACACAGGGCAGCATGGATAATTGTACTGCTGATTTCTTCTGGTTTCTGCTCTTTTGAAATGAGCTGTTAATGCTTAATTTTTTCTCTCTCTTTTTAAAATTTTTATAATTTTTTGGACCAATTTTGCATGCTTCTATATCTAGTTATCTGAGCAACTAATTTGAAGACAACAATATGCAATATATCAACC
>PVKA01003904.1:11313-59927 GCA_004027165.1 Ctenomys sociabilis
TTTTTTTTTTTTTTTTTTTTTTTTTTTTTTTTTTTTTTTTTTTTTTTTTTGTCTTTTTGAGACAGGGTCTCACTATGCAGTTCAGGCTGGCCTTAAGCTCACTTTGTAGCTCAGGCTGGTCTCGAACTCACAACAATCCTCCTGCCTCAGCCTCCCGAGTGCTGGGATTACAGGCATGCGCCACCATGCCCGGCTACTACTGCTTTTATTCATGTATCTCAACACAAGCTGTTTTAGAGGAGGTTGAGCATCTCTTATATGGAGGATGCTATTTGCAAATGTGTGGGGACAAAAGATTCAAAAAACAAAAGGCTACTCAAGAGTATTTTGAGGATTGTTCCCCCTTCCCAATGGAATAGAAAAACATTTTTAACATTAAAAAAAACAAAACAAAACAAAACAAAAAAAAAGCTTTAAAAAAGCTGGACGGATCATCAAACACCTAGACTCCCAGCACTCTGAGAGGTCGAGACAGGAAGTTTGCATCAGAATTCCCTCCACTTTTCCCTGCTGACTGAGGTTCCAGTTTGTATCTAGACCACTTTTTATTTGTCCGTTTATTTACCAGTGGATGGATATTTGGGCTTTGCCCACATTTTGGTCATTATATATAATGTTGTTACCATTCATATATGTGCTTTTATATGGATAGGTATCTATGTATCTGGGGATGGATTTGCTAATTCTCAGAAGAACCCTGTGTTTAAGACTTCGAGGAAGCACCAAATTACTCCGCAGTTGGCCTCACCATTTAATATTCCCTCCCACAATGCATGCACGAGGGACCCAGTTTCTCCACATCCTTCTCACTGCTTGTTATTGAGATAGAACTGTTTTTGATGAAAATATAAAGTAATTAAAATAGAAAAATTCCAATTAGATTATGTTATAGTCATTAAAGATAGCCCATATGCAAGTCATGTGATATTAAGGTATAAGACTGAGTGCCACTTTGTAGCTTTGTATACAAAACAGCCCACTGGGGTCTAATTACCTTATCATTAATGTTCACCAGGTGGTTGGAAAATGCAGTCTGTCTTTTATGTCTAAAGGAGAGGCGAAGGGTGGTGCAGTGATAATATGTGTAATGCTGTTGAAAGAGAAATCCATTTTTGACATGCAATTAAATATAATTGAAATAGGACAAATTGAACAACAAAATTAAATTTGTGAGGCTGAGCATGAACAGATACTTGATGTTTGCTATTTTCTAGGACATTGAGTGGTGAGTTGACCTTAGGGCCAGAGCCCTGGTCTCTCTCCTGACTCAGTATGGTCTGGATCTGCCTGGGAGGCACTGCCCAGCAGGGGGTGTTCAGAGAATGTTGTTTTATGAAGTTCTAGGGTCAGGGAGGAAAGCAGTCCTGTGGGGCTTTCTCAGCATCAGACTTGTTTCTTATGAAACAACTGGTTGACCCGGCAGTGATAGTATAAAAGCAAAACTAATTCCAGAGGTCAATTCCTAATGGCCCAGATCCACTTTGGCTTCCCACTGCCCATTGTCGACCATACCATCACCTTTCTGATCTGTTCTCTGCCTGTGTCATGAGTCTCAGCTGCTGGTGCTTCCAGGTGCCAGGTTGCCCAGTGTGTACCCTGGGATTTCCCCTCCTTCCCTGTGAGTGTTGTCTTGTTTCCTCTGGTGGGAGAGCCCTGTTGTCTTTGTAAGACCCCACCTCCACCAGGAAGCGTTTTGGAGTCCCCCATCCCCAAAGGCTTTGCCGGTCCCAGACATAGCTTTGAACTAGATACTCTGTTTACTGCAACGAAAAGACCAGAAAAAGTCCCTGGAGCTCGGATCTGGAAAGTCAGAGGATAAACAATCAAGACAACAACTGGATACATAGCTTGCTGAGTGCCTGGGAAATGCCGCCATAGTTAAGCAGAGTAATGGATAGAGAATGTCAGGGGGAGGATGGGTGAAAGGGTGGGGCTTAGTCTGGAGGCCTCGAAGGGGGAAAGGGAGTCTGTAGTGGATTATCTGGGGAGAGAAGGGAGTTATTGCCTTGTAAGAGCATCCAAATTAAACTGATAGAATTCCAGCATAAGGGGGATCAACAGTTTATTTTTTCAGA
Organism: Ctenomys sociabilis; assembly: GCA_004027165.1. Taxonomy (NCBI): domain Eukaryota; kingdom Metazoa; phylum Chordata; class Mammalia; order Rodentia; family Ctenomyidae; genus Ctenomys; species Ctenomys sociabilis. Next base: position 13,389 of record PVKA01003904.1, read on the forward strand.
TACTCTTCCTATAAACAAATGTGTATTTCCATTTGGGATTTTGAAATTCTGAAAACAACCCCAGGACAAATTGCTTTCCTCCTCTTTGCTCCCACATCCCCTTCCGATGCCTACTTAGTAGACTCTTAGTAACCTGGGGCTTCCAGTCAGGAGTTGTGTGCCGTGGGAGTTCTATGAACCGCAGAATCTTCTGGCCTCGCCCTGTGAAATGCCTGCTCACTGAGCGTTCCCTACATCCGCAGCGCCTCCGCTCTATCTGCTCTTCTCCCGTTCCCATGCCTTTATATTTCATTGCCTCCCAATGTTGAGTATCCTTCTGTTCATTACCTATGAGTGTTTTCTCACTTCTCTTTTGTGCTAAGTCTCTTAAGTGCTGCATGTGGATTCTTCTCCACCGGATAAGCCGGAGCAAGAGGAATTGTTCTAATACTGCTGTCTTCACTTAACCAGCTTGCACTGATGTGGGCTGATTCCTGGTGCTCCCCCTCCCAGGACAGAACTCTAGTGCTGCCATGAATATCATTTTTGGAGTCTTCATTGATCCACACTAGTTAGGGTTTGGTTTATTCTTGAACACTAAAGTAAGAAAATAATAACTTTGGTATAATACCTATTTTTTTTCACAGCTACCTTTTTTTTTTTTTTAAAGCAACCTGATTTTCTTCACTATTATTATTTTATATGTCCAGGTGGTCTTGGAAATGAATAGTAGGGGTGGTAGTGCCTCTTTCTATAACAATACAATGATCTTAGTTAAAATAATTTTCTTAAGACCTATAAATGTGTATTTATATATTTCTGGGTTTAAAATAAACTTTTCCAGTTGGCTTATGTCTCAATTCCCATATATCAGAAATTTGGATTATGTTGCTGAATTCATGCATCTACAATATATGAATGGCAATGGAATACCCATAACTGACGAAACTAAACAAAAAAGGAGGATATGAAGGACCATTTTGTAGTGAAAAAATATATATTCCTGTATGTACAAAATAGTTAGCATAGATATACAGCTACTTTGTCTTAGTTCAGTGAGAAGAAAGATTTGTACTAATAGGGTTTAGACAAGATATCATGTCTGCATCTTGTACTATGAATAACTACTATGAAGGCAACAGTATGCAATATTTTAATTATTGTAACTATCCTACTAACCTGTTTTGAAACTGCCTCACTGCTATTTCTTTCTCAATAAAATTATTTTTTTAAAAAAGAAATTCTATTTTTAGTGTTTAGTTTTGCATTGCTAAGGACCAAGTCCAAGGCATCATCTATACTTAGCTGCATATATCAGAAACTTGACATGTCACCAGATGATTGCTTTTGTCTCTTGGAGGGTCACACCTGGAACCCCAGAAGCTGTGTTTCTTAAGCAGGAGCAGGCAGAAGCACAGTCACACACTGCTGCATGATGTCATGCATTGCTCTGGAGATTGTGCTGGCTTAGGGCAGCTCCTACGTCATCCTTTCATTTTAGAGATGCTAAAATGTCACAGTCACTGTGTCTGGGGACTTCTGCCTATACAGTATCCAACATTTATCACTTGGGTTGTGGGTGATTTTGTCTGCTTTTATTCTCTTGCATTTTTGTTATCAAGGCAATAATTGTGCATCATTTAGAAGTCAAGTACTGTAATGTTTGCCATATTTATCACATAGAATAGCACCCTGTCATTCTCCTCTCGCTACTCCTTGCTAGTGGGTGGCACCCCTCTCCGCCTGTCTCTTGAACTTCACGCTAGTGTTCTTCTACATATTCTCATATTTCTAGATTCTTTTATTTTTTTGAGTGTGAAGATGAGGATTTAGCTTGCCAAAAGCCTGTCATCCTAGCATAGTTAGGTCATAAGCTGTTAAAAGTCATGTTCAGAAGGAAAGATAACACTGAACCTGAAAGACTGGGGGTGCAGTATTATAGGGAGTTATAGACCGAACAGTTTGTGTGGTGCATTTCCAAGGAAATACTCTAAAACTAAAATATTAGAACTGCTGATGTGGATGCATATTTATATGTAAATAATGTAAATGTAACAATATAAAAATAATTTTGATTTTGCTACAATGTTAAAATAACACAAGAAAAATCTTTGTTCACTCATATCTTGAAATACTTCCTGAAAATGTTTTATTTTCAAACTCAAGCTGATTAGTATCTTAATCATCAAGCACTTTATAAGAGGTGAAAGTTTAGCCTTACTTAAATAATAAGTATACTAAAGACAAGCTGTTCTGAGAATCATAGAAATGTACGAAAAAACTAACAAGGGAAATATAGTAATTGCCTCAGCAGGAGAGAGAGAGAGAGAGGAGAGAGCGCAGATTGCAGGATAATCAGAGATTTTCTTTTATGTGTTCACTTTGGTTTACTTTTGATTTCATGCACTTTAATTTCTCTTAATTTTTTTCCTTAAGTATTCCAAAAAGTGTAAAACACTTCTGAGGATCTCATTTCTGCCTGCGAAATTACCTTCTTCAGTACTATTGGATGCAATTTTTTGGTCAGTTCTTAGAAGAACAAAGTGTCTCAGAACAGACTATTGTGCTTCAGCAATCTGACAGTAGTGGGAAAAAAGTACATTTTGTTTAAGTTCGGATGCAATTTCCCTAAGATGCATATTTTAAAGTTCCATTCCTTCTTTCCTTTGTTTCCTTTCTTCTTTCTTCTTTAATGTTTAATTTCTACAGGAACCACCTTTTTCTTTTATTCATGTTTTTCATCATTCTTTGCTGAATAATCTACATTTTCACTTACAGCATAGCCTAAGAGCTGGCTATTGATCATTCCTTTGACAGCAATGGTCAGAGGAGGCTCACTGAAGATGTCCCTCCACTTACTGAGCACATGAGTTTAAATTCAACTTTTCCTTCTTTTTGCAAAGGCACTGAGACGTGAGCTAAAGGAGAAAGAATACTCTGTCCTGAATGCTGTAGAACAGGCTCGTGTTTTCCTGGCTGATCAGCCAATTGAGGCCCCCGAAGAGCCTCGGAGGAACCTGCAGTCCAAAACAGGTGAGACTGGTTTCTTTAATGCATCAAAGAAAAACACACTTTAAGGGGTGGGGGAGATGGCTTAGTGGAATAAGTGCTTTCCTGGCAACACAAGGCCCTGAGTTCAATCCCTGGTTCCATTAAACACACACACACACACACACACACACACACACACACACACACACACACACACACACACTCTCTCTCTCTCTTTAGGAGACTGAAGCCCTCCTACGAAATGTCCCTATGCCCTCCAAAGTCTTACACTGAGGACTTTCCTTCTAAGTAGTTCTTCAAGAGTATCATGATTCATTAAATGCTTAGATCCTTAAAATTAGGAAATAAAATTGTGGTGTACTTTGGTGTCATTATCTAAGAAGGAAATAAACCTCAGGAAAAAGGAACTTTTGTAAGAACAATATTGTAACTACAAGAAGAACTTTTTAAACAAATAAAAATGTATATTTCTGTATTATATAAAAACAATACTGTAACTACAAGAATAACTTTTTAAACAAATAAAAATGTATATTTCTGTATTATATAAAAACGTATATACCTATACATTAAGACAAGTTAGTTAATACATAGGTGTAGGTGAAATACGCAAGGGTAAATATAGAAATATTTCAATTTATAGAGAGTAAGATTTTTTTTTAAATTTCTGTTTACAAAGACAGCATAACACTTTAAAAGCAGGTAAGAGCATTTAACTTAAAAATAAACCAGTAGTACTTAGATGTCTTTGCTTACAGTTGAATCAAGAGCATTGCAGTGCCAAATACCCATGTCTCATTTTATAAATTCAAGAGACAATTTGTAATAAGTTTTGGTGCCAGTACGTAGTTCTATGACAGTTTTTTTTTTTTTACTGTTGACAGTAACAGCATTCTGGTACGTTTGAGGAATGCAGTTCTAAAGACTTTTGTATACTTCCTATCACACAGCCAGAGCTGTGAAAGAGTGCCCTGTCCTGTGTGTGGCAGTGCAGACCCCAGGGATCTGCTACTCGTGAGGGCAGCAGAGTCTGGGAGTGCCCCCACGGCTGTGTTAGTCCCATCTAGATGCTGGGCCGGGAGCCCTTGGGCTCTGGGGCTTCCTCCTGGAAGGGATTTTCAGTCCAGTAGATTTCCCACCAAGTTCCTGATTTACTGGAGTCTCTGGACCTAGTTTAATGGCTCATACATGTACAGTGCATGCGTGCATGCGCACACATGCACACACAGTACACACGTGGGCCTTTTCTCACTTCACTTTTCATTTCCTGATAATAGTGTCACTGTGTCCCCCGGCATCCTCCAGGGAGTTTTAAGTCATTGTCAGGTCTCCCATTTTCACCAAACCTTGTGGTCTGCAGCTCACCCAGAGCTGTTCATTTAGTCTTCTCGGTATGGTTCGCCCTTCCTTTGTTTGGCTTCTCTATGTCTGGGTCCTGGTGACTGTGGACTGAGATGATTCAGAAGAAAGAAATAAAAACATGTTCATCTGTACAGAACATGAACAAAACATTTTTCCTGTCATTGTTCCTGGTACAATACAGTAGAATAACTACTTATATAGGCCTTGCATTGTATCATGTGTAACAAGTAATCTAGAGGTGATTTAAAGTGTTTATGAGGGTATGTGTAGGTTATATGCAAATATAAAGTGGTTTATAGAATAGACTTGAGTATCTGCCATTTTCGGGCATCTGTGGGGTGCCCTACAACCAATACCCTCTGAATAAGAAGGGGTGATTGTATTCTGTTACATGTGTCTTGTCTAGGCCTGTGTACACACGTAAGCACAGGACGTACACCGTGTGTATCCCACACTGTACTTTCATTTCCACACTCTCAGCCTTTTGTCCAGAGTTTTGGAAAAATGTCAGCCAGAATCACTTGCTGGGATTTGTAGAACTATTCCCATTACAGATCGCTTTCTCCTGGGCATACTGCATGGTCTGCTCATCTAGTCTCTCTGCTTTAGCCTGTTCTGATGAGGAGCGGGTCTTGCCGTGACATCATAATCATGTTCCTCGCCCGATGACATGTTTTCATCAGCTTTCTGGCATATGCTGAAGGATAATTCTTGGCACTAGCATGCTATTTGAATGTCTGTGTAATTGTGGCTCTCTGGGCTTTTCAAATCTGTTTTTTCCTACTGTTTTCATAATTTTGTAATTGGTATAACTACTACTTCTTTGGCTGACTTTGGATTTATCTTCTCATAGCAATGCTTCCCTTCCCTTTCCTTCCCCTTCCCTTTCCTTCCCCTTCCCTTCTCCCTTCCCCTTCTCCTTCCCCATCCCTTTCCCCTCCCCCTCCCCCTTCCCCTTCCCCTTCTTCCCTGTCTCTGTCCCTGTCCCTGTCTCTCTCTCTCTCCCCTACCCTTCCTTCCCTTCCCCTCTGCTCTCCTCCCCTCCTTTCTTCCCCTTCCCTCCTCCCTGTCCCTGTCCCCATCTCTCTCCCTTCCCTCCCCTCCCTTCCCTTCCCTTCTTCCTTCTTTCTTTTGAACATTTTAAAGACTACTCATCTCTTTAACATGGAGTGTTAGAATATGTAAGATCCTTAGAGATGAACTAGCTCATGTATGCTCACTTTATAGATAAGAAACTTGAGGTCTTTTCAAGAGAGAATACTTAATAAATTCCCAACACAAGCTACTTTTATTTCTGTTGATTTGTTTAAAGCTGTGAAAACTCTCTGATTTGCCTCGAGTTGAGAAACATGGTTTTAGTAGTGCTGTGTCCTGTATAATGCCTTGCAGATATCTGGCACATAGTAAATATTTGATGAAAAAGAAAATGATTACTTGTATAAGTGAGAGGCCAAAAAACAGTTATTTTATGTACTATTCTGACTTTACATGCAACCTACCACAGGAGTATTTTTGAGCTAAATGATCATGATTCCTCACCATCTCTACCATGAAATTTAAAAACAAAGGAAATGAACCCACATTATGGAGTGTCCTTAGGGAAGGATGAACTCCACAGTCCTGGCCTTTTCTCCTATTCTTCAGCCTAGAAAGTGTAGCTGTGTGTAGGAAAAAGTGACAGCTGAGCAATAGGGAGACTCATGGCTTACTGATTTTTAAGACGAAGCAAAATGAAATCCCAGTTATTCTAGAATAAGTGGCAAGCATGGAGTGCTGTGTCTGTTAACAAACGTCTACCCTTTCTGCCACTTGCATCCAATTTCCCAGCAGTCTTTGCACCTTGCTCTAGCTTCTCTCCTGTTCAGACTGAAAGTCTCTGGGTGCCCATTAGCTCCTTTTTTCTTTTATCACTCACATCCATATCCCGCAAATCCTGTCATTACGTCATTCAGAATATATGATAATCTGGCCCTATATGGTCACTTGCACCCCTAGCTTGTGGGCTAAGCCACTGTCACTCGTCACATTGATGACTACAGTACAGTTTCCATCTGATCATGTTCTGTCCTGGCCCCTTGTAAGAAAGTTCCCATGCAGCACCAGAAGGAGCACTTGGAACTCCACGCCACAGTTCATCTCTTCTTGCCACAAGCCTGAGGCTCCTCTTCTGATCTAGCAATCTTGCTCCTCAGCGCAGCTGATGGTCTGAGGACCAATGGCTGGCCCTATGGGAGGAAAGTCCCTCCCATTCTTCTGCCTGCCACAATGGGAGTCTTGCTGCTCCTTGGCCAGCCCAGCTCTGAACGCATCCCTCTCTGCCCTCTGCCAGGGTGGCTGTGCCTCCCAGGTGCTCGTGTGTGGCGCCTTCCTCACCAGGCCTACATCTAAATGTTCCCAGCATGGCCATCCTTCTTTCTGGAAGGGTCCTCTACAGAGAGTGCAGCCAGGGAGGTGGGCAGTGCTGGGTAGGGGATAAGCAGCCCAGCTGGTTGTGAAAGGCCTTTGCTTGGGAAGGAAATGAGCTCAGGGTGTGTGTGTGTGTGTGTGTGTGTGTGTGTGTGTGTGTGTGTGTGTGTGTGTGTGTGTTGTCATTCAGATCACAGAGGACCATCCAAGTTGGGCCAAACATTTCTATTTTTATTTCATGCTGCAAAGAAGAAGAGGCTAATATAGTTTTGTTGTTTTAAACTTGGATGAAAAATGAGAAGTTCCCTTACATTACCTTACTCCCAGTCATGTAAAGTCTTTTTCCATCTGTTTTTCAGGCTCCTGGCTTGCCTGGGAGTTTACTGAGAAAGCCAGTAGAACAAAAAGGTCCTCATCCTGCCAAAGGCTTTCCTTTGCCATAGATTCTCCTTAGTGGTCAGTAATTGAAAGGTTTAGAAGATAATTACCTTTTGCAGTCCTCATTTGCTATGACACCTAGGATATTTCTAAGCATTAGCTTTCTATCTGGGAGACAAGAGAAGAAAAGTTTTGTCAGTTTAACTTTATGTATTCTTTTGTTTTGTTTTATGATTAGCAATTTCCCTACTCTCCTTTCTTGATCTTATTTCTGTGATGCTGACTGATTTTTACCTGCTGTTAGAAGTAAATGGTAGAAAATTACCCGTAATGGCTTTACACTTTCATTGTTTACCATGACTTAGGTGCGGCTGCTCTCAGAGAGCCAGAGCATTTGAACATTAGTTATCCTATGTGACACCAAAGTGCTCAGTGATGGAGACATCAGTGCAGAAGAAACCTTATTATGGCTTTTCCAGCTCCATTTAATAAGCACTTTTTGAATATGCTGTGTGTACTGTGCCCTAAGGTACTAAGGCTGATCCATCTCTTTACTTTTAATTCTAGAGAATGTTTTTCTCTATCATTTTTCTCTTTAATGCCTTGTTCTTTCTAAGCTCCCTTTTTCAATTTTTTTTCTATGAGCATAATTTGAACTGTGTGGGTTTATTATTATTATTATTATTATTATTATTATTATTATTATTATTATTATTATATTTGTCAGAACTGGGGATTGAACTCAGGCCCTTGCGCTTACCAGGCAATATTCTATTGAGCTATCTTCCCGACCCCTTTGGGTTTTATTTTTTAATATTAAAAAAAAAACATAGTGACATTTTCCCTCTCCGTTAGGATCTTTCTGCCTTTGCTTGGGCCCCTGTCGTTGCTTTCATAATCGGTCTCTCTCCATGAATGTAGATGCTGGGAAGATACAGCTACACACAGCATGGGCTTAACAGTCGCCAGCAGGCCCTGAGCAAGCTCTAGGCTCCTTCCTCTGGCATCGACGCTCCCTGGAGATGTGGCCTCAGCTTTGCTGTCCCTTCCAGACCCTGCTTCTGGGGCTCCAGATTGGATATCTCCACCAAACACCTCCTGGTGTGCTTTACTAATTCTCTGCCTGGCCTTTATCCTGGCATCCATCTTGACTTCTGTCTGTGTGTTCTTGTTTGTAGCTTTCCCTGCCCAGCTCATTTCAGGCTTTGCATGTTCTTGGACAAGTTCCCTTTCTGAGCTCTTCTCCATGATTTATGATTTCCTGGAATATGTTACTTCTGCCTGTTTCTGTCTCTGTCTCTCTGTGCCTCTGTTTCTGTCTCTATCTTTCCCTCCCTCCCTTCTTCCCTCCCTCTTTGCCTCTTGCTCCTTCCTCTCTCTCTGTGCATTACCAATATCTATATCAGAAGCTCTGCTCTTTGTAGTTCTTTCGTGACTCTTCTGTTATTGAGGGTCTGAGTGTGAAAAATGATCAGAGCATCCCAGGTGGACCAGGTGTGGAAACCCAAAGTGGCCCCTGCTTTGCCTCCCTGCGGCCTGCCTGCCCAGCGCTCCTTGTGCATGGATGGTGGCATAGCTCCCTGGAGCTACGGCCCAATGAATCAGGAGTAGTTAGCAACGTGGGAAATGAGCAGAGATGGGAGAAGTGACTGATGGAGAAGGGAAAGGAGGGGAAGGGCTGTGAGAGGGCAGGTATGTGAGCAAGTCAGCATAGTGTTTGGGGCTTTTTATAGTACAAGAAAATCTGAAGCTGCGAATTATGGTTTATTTATTATTTATTATTATTATTTTTGGCAGAACCGGGGATTGAACTCAGGCCCTTGTGCTTGCCAGGGAAGCGCTTATTCCACTGAGCCATCTCCCTGGCCCCTGTTTATTTTTTTGAAGGTAGATTATAAATCGCTTATGAGCTGGTATAGGAATTCATATGGCATTTTAATAAATTTCTTTCCAAATTCATAGCCTTAAGAAAATGGAACTAAGTAGATGACATGTATCTATCTGGAAAAACTGACCTATTAGAGTAATGCATGCTGGTTATAGTGATTATTAAGTAAATGTCATTTTTAACTAAACCAAAATTACCTGAATAATTATAGAAATTTCATGAAGTTTACAACTTTGTCATTAGTTCCTTTATCTTGTTCAGGTAAATGGAATAACTAGTTTCATTCAATAAGCATCATAGCAAAAAATAAGTTTCTCTTGTAATGCAGTTGGATTATTTTTATTTGATTATAATTATTCAGTCTGCTTTTTTTTTTTTTTTTTGTATTCTAGGGAAGGGTCTACAGGGTGTTCAGGGTCTCACTATTAGATCAGACTCATAGTGATCCGCCTTTTTACAGCCTTCCAAGAGCTGGGATTATAGACACATGCCACCCGCCCAGTCTCAATCACAGTCTCAGCACACTCCAGGGGTGGGGCCGGCACAGGATCGAACCCCTGGCCTCTGTATCTCCTTGCAGGCACTTTAATCTGCTGAGCTATTTGGCTGGCCCTTTAGTCTGCTGTTTTAAAAAAGTAGTAGAATGGAGCACCAAATCTCTCATGATGTTATTGTTCTCTCTACTTTTGAAACTACCTTTAGATTTATTCCCTGAACCAGCTCAGACAGATTATAAATTATGATTAAAAATAAAACAAAACACTGACATATAGGACAAGAACACACCACAGAGCTGCCCGAGGTTGTCCAGCTGTGGAAGGCAGGGGCAGAGGGCAGCCAGAGCCCGTGGTCTGGAGTTCTGACTGGCTTCTGGCTTGTCTCTCTAATCACTGTCTGCTCCTGGACGAGCTGTCCGGCCATGGCCTCCTCACTCCTTCTTTACTTGGTGTCTGGAGTCATTTGACCTTGTGTTTGTAGCCCCTGGTTTCTGGCCTTGCACTGCTGATTTCCCTTGCTGTTGTCAGCCCCAGCTCTGAATCCTTCCAAAAACCACAGAGCTCATATTGAAGCTGTACAAGATACAGACTGACAGCCACAGGTGGCCTCGGACACTCCTTCCGCCCTCACCTCTGCAGGTGGGCAGGAGGCCCGTGCCCTTGCCCCCAGGTCCGCTCAGGTGGACGGTCCCATCTGCAGGGCCCTCAGGCTTCTGTCTTCATCCCTCACTCCTGCCATGCACAGACGCAGGAGCAGTCAGGTGAACGGGATGCACGAGCCCTGCCCCTCCACATCCAGGGCACGTATGATGATTTGAGCTTACGGTTTCAGTTGCTAACTAAAACTGCTGTTGATTGTATTGAGTAATATAGCTCCAAAAGTAGGTTTAAGATTATAGTCAGAGACACATTGCCATTAGTTCCCCCCTCCTCTCCCTCCTCCTGCCCTTCCTCACTTTATGTGCACTTAGCCCATCATGCTTGCTGCATTCGGAAGCAGCATGAGTGTTTCCAGTTGTGCCGTAGTGGCTGCCTGGGTGTTGGGAGTCCATTGACAGTGTTCGCCTGTCATGGTCATCGGCTTTGGGGAGGAGCCCGATGTGCCTGGCCTGGAGCACGAGGTGCAGGGGACGTGCAGTGGTGACTTTCAGAGCCTGTTTTTCTCTTGGGCATTGGCAGGCAGTGGCATTCCTGACCTTCTGATTAGACCTCTTCCAAAAACTCATGAAATAGGACTTCTCAAATTGCTTCAGAAAATGACAGTGATGATGGGATGGTGTGTTATATGCACAGATTAGTATTATATATAACATTATTCTGTGTATATATGTATATATTAAGCTGCATAGAGCACTGCAGTGCCAACCAGTGTGTGTATATATATGAAAAACGTAGATATGGAAAAAATTTCTGGTTTTGGTCTTTTAAGATGTACCAAAACCAACCAAACGAACAAGCGCATGCGGGGCTAGAGGTGTAGCTCTTAGCAGCAGAGCACTGCCCTTGCACGTGCAAGCTTCTGTGTTCTCTCCCCTGGACCACCAAAAGCTAGCATCATGTTATGTTGTTCATGAGTTCTCCTGTGCCCCGAAAACTTATTTTTCTTAGGGTTATCTGAGCATCATTCCTGCGTCCATCTGGTAGAGTCTGTTTTGCATAATTGAAATGATATTTTATTAATAGTCATGGTTAAAAATGAGCTTTAATTAATCAATTTAGTGTTTACACATAGGTAGCTGTATATATGTGCATATACATACACAACTTTAAATAGCATATTAATAGTAACAGTAAATAAACACCTTTTGAGATACAAATAAAGGATCTATACTTTCTCTTCGATCTTTTACTAGCAATCTGTATTAATGATATTTAATATTTTAACTCAGGCTCTGCTGTTTTGTGAAATGTTTCATATTTTAGAGAACCAAGTATTGAGAGCGTTTTTCTTATGTGAAATTGGATACATTTTATGATATAACAAAGTAATAGATGACATTTTTCATTAATGCTGTCAGCCCATCTTATGCAGTATTAGCAAATGAGTGCAAATAAAATTTCATGGTCGTTATAAGTGGAGATGTAAAATTATCATGTAGCTTAATAGAAATTGCATTTCTTAATAGAAATGCCAATTCTCAGTGTGGCTTAAGGTTACATTATTTCCTTATATCTCATTAAACGAGGCCAGATGACGCATTACCTCACAAAAGTAATTAAGCTGGTAAAACTAACAGGTGTTTCCCCCAAGGGTTCCCCCCATAACAGCTCTATCAGTTAGAACCCCATTCATAGCATATAATAAAGCTCACGTGCCCACACACATGGGCTCCGAATTGGTCCCATAGCTAAGCCGCCTTTAGTGGAAGGACGCAGCTGGCAGCATGGCTGGAATGTCGCCTGGAAGCCTCTTCTTCGATTCTCTCTCTGCTTCCCTCTACAAGTTAGGCTTTCTTAGTTTTCCTCTAATTTTATCTCACAATCTCATACCAGCAAGGGATCAAGAGCCCTTCTCTAGGATTTATTCGGTTTGAGGAACAGGACCTGGGCCCTCTGGGATTGGAAGACCCCTTTATTTATATCAAATGGAAGAAAGTTGATTCCTGTAGAAGGAGTAAGTGAGAAATGGTAGCACATAAATGGCCACAACAAGCCAATGTTTATTTATCAGAGGTGACAGCGTCCCAGGTACGGCACTAAGCATCTCACATACCTTGTTTTGCATAATACTCTTCTAACAGCCAAGATGGGGGTGCTGTCACCATTTGCCAGATGAGGAGACGGAGGAGAGTGTGGGGGTTGAGAAGCCTGCTGCCTCACGGAAGTGAGCTGAATTAGCCATCAGGCTCCAGCCACCAAACTTGATGTTCTCACCACCGGGGTATCCCGCTTTAACTACCTTTGCCATTCTTTGTATTTCTAGGGAGCCCATAGAAATGATATTTTATTTTCTACGTTCTTTTACATTAGAGAAACTTGTATGATCAGTAAGTGTGTTCTTTGCTTCTCTCTTTGCTGCTGATTTTTCGGTACTAAAAGGCCACATCGCTTAGCAGAGCCACAGGCCGGCCCCCTCCTCTCCTATCACAGAGGGAGGAGGTGTTCAGGCAATATTAGCCTTCCTCTTTTTAATTTTCACAGAAAAACTTAAAGTACACATAATTGCTTTCAGGCCTGCCGACCACGGCCGTAATTTAATTAGCTCCTCAAGTCTCAATTACATTAGTAAAGTTGTAATGCATGAAAAAGCACAGAAAAATGTTATTTTCTTTTCCAGAGTCCTTAGCTACAGAGTAGTAATGTGATTGGTCCTTTCCAAATTAATGCTCTGCCATAGCTACTGGATGTGGTAAATCCAGCCTCCCGACTTGCCTAAAATATGGGTCAGCTCAGTAACCTTCCTGACCAGGTAAAATTTTCAAAAACTTTTTTCATGCTGACATTTAGTATAGTGACTAAATCCCATTTAAAAATTCTTGATGGTAATAACGAAGGTTAGTTTGAGGGACGCAGCACTTCCATGTTATTTGAACACCATCTGTTCTTTTGTCTAGCCAGTGTTACAGCCATTCATAAATCACCTCTGCCTTGTTAAAAAAAAGATGGCAACAATTTATGTGTTTGTATTTTACGGTAATCAGCATCGGGGAAGCTACTGTCTGATTTAAACCTGAAGGAGAGGAGAATCTGAAAGTCTTTCGGTGTAGCACGCTTACTTGTTGCTGCTCTTTCTGGTTGGTTTGTAGTGGAGACGAGGTTCAGAGTCTTCCAAGAACGAGTTGGCAGTCTGCCAGTTTTCAGGAATTGTAGTCCTAGCAGAGACATTCACTCCCTTAACTTGGGCTTCTTGTCTACTTGGGCCGTGCGTGTGCACAAAGCTGCCTACCTCCCTTCTTGTAGATGAGGAGCTCAGAGGGACTAGAAAGCTTCTGCAGCACGTAGCTTTAGTTTCCATCAGCTCCTGCGTTTAGCCATGAAGCAGCCTGGGGAGAGATGCAAGAAGTGGGGAGCTTTTCATCCAAGGCTCCTGTCCCCTGATTCTTTAAGGAAAAAAGGGCAGACTTCCCCGTTCACTTCTGCTCTCTTGAAGAAGCTATCTGGAGACCTGTCCGTCCATAATAAATACTTGTGGAGTGCCCACCGTGGCTAGGTGGCGACCTGGGTAATGAGAATACTGCAGGGAGCAAAACAGATGTCCTTGCCCTCCTAAGAGTCAGCCCCTTCCAATCTCTCCTCGCTTTTCCTGCCACCTCCCTGCCTGCAGTGACCCGTGTGCTGCTGTCCATCACAGTAGCTCATCTTAAGGTTAGTTCTCAGAAAACTGCTGTAAGAGTGAGGCTCTTCAGAAAATTGGAAGTTGGCTCTCAGTTGCTAAGCTGGGCCTGGTTTGTCTGGTCAGAGGCCCTTGCCATTCCTGCTCTTTCCTCAGAGATCCTTTTCCTCCACAGGCCTGGTCGCTTTGGTCCGCTTTACAGGACAATGAAGCTTGAATATATGGAGACTCCAGTTCCAGCTGTACCAACTTCCAGGGGGCTCCCTCCTCTATATTCCTGTCTGTATTCTACAGATCTCTATTCCTGGAATCTATTCCTGTCTCCATTCCTTACCTTTCTCTTACTGGCTTGCATCCTGGTATCTGAGGAAGGTGGTCCCTGAAGTGCTTTACTGTGGACCCCTTGATTTGTCCTCGGATACCTGTGTTCTCCATCATGTGTGTGCCTGGGCAGCAGACTGAACCCTGGGCCTTGTTCATGTTGGGCCTACCCCCTCAGCCTCAGTATTTGTAAAGGAGCTGAGGAATCACTTGACTTCACCTGTGGATCCAGAACACTTTTATGGAATTGTTATTCAAATGTTTAAACCAAACATTAGCAGGTCGATCTGCCCTGAGGAGCCTCGTGTCCTTGTCACCCTTATAATTTACTAGAAGAACAGAAATGGAAACATTAATCAGCCAGTGGCACTTGATGCTGTGCTTGTAATCTGGCTTATGATGAATTGTTATCATCAGTCATTGTACAGAGTAGGAAATGGGCTTAGGTCTCCCTAAACACAGAGTGGATCATTGCAGGAAGATGAAGTTGACGTTAATTACTTAATCAGGAAATTAGAGAAGGACAGAGTTCCTGTTATTTAATGAAAAGCATATTTGGCTATAAAATGACAGGAGGTAAGAAGGAGAGGGGTGAGGAGAGAGAGTATCTGGTCTTTTCCTTTAGGTTCTTATAAATTAGTCAAGCCAGTTTTCCTTTGTGAAAATCTCTAGCATTGTCTAAATCTCCCAGAATCAGTAAAGACGTGAGAAAAGGGATTTAAGAAAAGGAACCTTTGTTGAGGACTTCCTGTGGCATGTGCTGGTGGCTTGGTAGGTGTTAAACTGGGGCTGAGAGAGATTGAGGAAAATCAGATATTTTCAGACTTGTTCATATTTGGAACTGGCATATGACCTAATCTTCCCTGGCACTAAATTATCCAGTAGTGAAAAAAATGTTAACTACAATTTTTCTTGTTTGTCTTAATAACTTTTTCTTTTTATCTTTTAGTGAAAGATAAGACTAAGTTTATGAATACATGCAGCAAACAAATAGCATAAGTAAGATATTTGGAATTAGCATTTTTAAAATAAGTTTGTTACATCTGTCTTTTGCTTGCAGAATTAAAAAAAAAGATGTACATAGATATTGAAAGGATAAAGAAAGAATAAGTGAAAGAATTTTATGAAATCTCAATAAAAACTAAAGCTAAATATTCTGTTCAGTAATTACATAGCAGACTCACAAACCTCTACTCTGATTGCTGCAGTATGCAAGGTGGAAAGAAAGGAAACGTGAATGAAATACAGCTTTAGAAACTGAGGAGAAAAATCACAGTGGCGGCTCTAAGTGCCCATGCCACAGCTGAGGAAAAAATACAACAAAGAGTGCAAGTCTCTTTTTATGTTTTAAAATTTTCAAATTAATTATCTGGTACAGGATTTCACTGTGCAGCTCAGACTCACAGAGATCCTCTTGTCTCAGCCTGCACAGCATTGGGGTGACAGGTGTGAGCCACCATGCCCTGTGTTAGGGCCAGCGCTGCATGCAGTACTGGGGATCGAAATTGGGTCCTTGCGCTTGCCAGGCAGGTGCTTAGACCACTGAGCTATCTCCTCAGCCTGGAAATCTTGATTAAGAACAACACTGGAATGATCCAAATGAATATATATCATTATTAATACTTTCATTCAGGGCCTGGGAGATGGCTCAGTGGAATAAGTGCTTTCCTGGCAAGCGCAAAGGCCTGAGTTCAATCCCCGGTTCTGCAAAAAAAAAAAACAAAAAAAAACAAAAAACAACAACAAAAAAAAAAAACCAAAAAAAATCCTTCATTCAAAAACACTTTAAAAATGTCTTTCCATGAGCACAAGAAAGGAGATTTTCTTTGGTCTACTATTAATATCCCTTTATTTTAAAACAATTTTTCTTTTCCTTTGTTCTTTTTAATTTTTTCTTCAGTACCAAGGGACACTGTGCCATGCAGTTACATTCCCCAGCTCTGTTTATTTTTTTATGCTGTGGCAAAGCCTCCCTAAGTTGTCCAGGCTGGCGTCAAACTTGCAGTCCTCCTTCCTTAGTGTTTCAGATAGCCCTGAATGTCTTCGAGTCATGCAGATGCTCTGCTTTGTGTCAGTGACAGTCTAGAGAGCAAATGGATTCTTGGGCTAAAATGTGTTCCCAGCATGGAGACAGGCTCACACCTGCCGTGGCCAGCCGAGCCAGCCCGCAGGCCGCCTGGAGCCGCGCCCACACAGGACCCGCGGGCCCCCTTGCAGTCTCCACTCTCTGGCTCTGGGCCAGCTTGCTTTTCTACCTGTACTCAGGGAAGCACATCCCAGCCTCTGTCCCAGAGGTGTGGGAGACAACTGGCGTAGGGCCGGGTCGTGAGTCTACACATCATAAACGTTGTGGGACAGGAGAGAAAGGCTGATCAGGCTTTCCTCTTTGCTCATTTCCATGTGCCTTACTTACCTGTTCCTCCTGAAATAGCCTTGCAGCATAATAAAGACATGGCTGTTCACATATCATCATACAGAGGCAAATAGATTTAGAATTTAGAATAGATGATATATAAATCAACCCAGATGTAAATAACAGAAATGAAATGTATTCCACCTTTGGAGTTTAGCCATTGGAGTGGAAAGACCTGAAGGGAGGAGACGGAAGGAGACTGAGCACATACATTTGCACATACACACATATGCACATACACACACATGCACATGCACAAACTCAGGAATGTGACATAGGAAATCCCCTGGGTCTCACATGGTCACTAGATTGATTTTGCTTTACCCTGCTGCTGCTTCTGCCCGTAGCATCGGCTTCCCTGGCTTCTGACGTGCAGATACCTCTGCTCTTCTCTCTGGGCCTCCTTGACTCTCTGGCCTCTTGAGTTTAGTGACACTGCACGGGGTAGACAGGGTGGCGCTCAGAATGGAAGTGCCTAGTGAGCTTTGGCAGAAACATGGGTTTAGATTCCAGCGGGTTCCCTCCTAATTGCACATGGAACCACCCGAGAAGCTGCCCTTCTGTCCTAGGGTCTCACCTGGACCAGTTAAGTTAGTGTTGTCTGTGGTAGGCACTTGAGCATCAACCTTCAGCATCTGGTTAGCTAACTAATTCCCAGTGTAGTTTATTTTCTTTCTTCTTATTTTTTTTTGCAGAACCAGTGATTAAACTAAGGCCCTTGCGCTTGCCAGGGAAATGCTTATTCCACGGAGCCATCTCCCCGGCATCCCCAGTGTTTCTTATGTGATGCCAGGCTTCAGAAATGCTGGTTGAGAAAGTTTTCCACTCTTGCATGTACCAGGAATTGAACTCAGGACCTTCCAGCTGAGCTATATCCCAACCCATTTTGCTTTGACACCCGGTCTCGTTAAATTCTTATGTTGCCCAGGACAGTGGCTTATGATCCACCTTCCTCAGCCCAAAGAGTGCTGGGATTATAGCTGCACATCAGAACAAAATACTTAGAAATTTTGAAGGAACATTCGCCTGCATTTTCAAAGAAAAAGATACTTTTTTTTTTTTTAAAAAAGGATGCAGTCAATTCCCTTTATTTCATTTGTTCTGCCTTTTTTTTTTTTTTTGAAATATTAGTTTAATTTTTTTTCTTCACTCCAAATTGACATAACTTGATAGTTCCCACATTGCTGCTTCTGACAGCTTTACAAATGTTCTGGAAAGTTTGGGTTTCACTTTGTACGCTGTTGCCTCCTTAGCTAAAGTTGCTGCCACAGGATCTACTTTTATCCTGACTCGAAAGTGATTATCCGATGTTTCCTCTCTGGTAAACAGATGGGGAACTGAATGTAGAGCTTCACTTTCCTTCTGAGTAGCTGCTTGAGCAGAGATTGCATAATAAATACAAAAAGACTGCACAATCAAAAGGTTTTTACATTAAGCAAAGACAAAAAAGTTACAGCCAACGCAAGATATTTTGTCACAGGACAAAGAACCCAGTGTCTCTCTGAGAGGGGTTATTTAGTGACTGACTCAGAAACAGTTTTTACTTTATCTGAGGAAAATCATCATAATTAAGCTGTCTCTTCTGAAATTAGTAGCAATTTTTTTTTATAATAGTGAAACACAAGTGCTGAAAATACATTTTTTGAAAAGGCCAGGGTGAATTACTAGCTAACACAAGTGTTGCTGTCAGAAAACGTGTATTCCTCATCTCTGTGAGGCTGCTAGGAAAGACTTCTTCATTTGCCACACAGCACTTTATGTTTATATAAAAAGCTAAAATAGAAGTTGTGTGTATTTCTATTTTATACGTATTTGGAAGGGATAAGGTTTGCCTTTCAAATGGCAAGACTCTTCTTCAAAAAGGTTTTTCCTCAGGAATCTCGGAGTGCTGAGTTGTGGCCTTTATTAGGCCTTTTCTCTAACCTTCTTGGCTTCTTTTCCTGATCGTTGCTTGACTCTTGTAATTCACTTGTTTTCCTTTCTTACCTGTACTGGTATGATTCAGCTTCCACACCCATTGTGTGGCTTTCTTTTCTCTTCCACAATTCAATTGCCAAGAGGTTCTTCAAGTCTCTCTGTAGCTTTGCGGTAAGCAACACAATTCACAGTGCTAGGGGTTATTGAAGTCTTCAGTCTCTAAGTTCCCATAGCTTTATTATAGTTCAAATGCTTTTAAATCTAAATATCAATGTAGAACATTTTGGAAATCGAAATTGACCCTATTTGGTTTGTCTCTTTCAACTTGACTTTAAATAATATTCAGATAAAGACAGGTAGGGAAATTTATGTTGAGGTTGAAAGGTGTTCCGTTGTGCTTCTTTCAGTTCAGCTTATGAAGAAGGTCACTTTATCCTGCACCGCGATCCATTTTGCCAGTCATTTTGCAGCATCTTGAAGTGAAGTGAAAATTGCTAATGTGATTGATAGGAGAAGATGAGATGTCATCTTGAAAAACACGTAATAGTCTCCAACTGACAGTGGTTTATTTTAAGGTGTTTTTCTCTCCATATTTCCAATAGTGAGGAGGCATACCCATATTGTTACAGTATTTACTTTCAGCATAGCGTTCAATAAACTATATGAAGAATTCAGTTCATTGTAAAACAGGTTTTACATTAGATAATCTTGCCTGGTCGAAGGCATTGTCATTGTTTTGAGCACCCAATAAGTTAAGCTAAGCTGTAATATCCAGTATGTCTCTTGAATATCTTTTTTTTTTTTATCTTTTTGAGACAGGGTCTCACTATGCAATTCAGGCTGCCCTTAAGCTCACTTTGTAACTCAGGCTGGTCTCAAACTCACAACAGTCCTCCTGCCTCAGCCTTCCGTGTGCTGGGATTACAGGCCTGCACCACCACGCCCAGCTTGAATATCTTTTTGATTCGTTGTTTTCAGTTGAAGATGGGTTTAATGAGACATCTTATTGCGAGTCGATAAGAATCTGTATGTATTTGTCTTAAATTCATCTAGAGTTTGTCTTGACTGTGTTTCTGACCTGCCTCTGTTTCCAGTGGACACGCAGGATGATGCCATCAAACCAGCTATGTAGGGAAGAGCATCTTCAGGATTAGAGGGTGCCAAACCCTAGGAGCGTTTTGCGATATAGTATTCCTTTAACGACCTATGTGTTTGATGATTGGGATGGCCTGCTCCTCAGACTTAAAACCCATCTTTTTTGGGGAGGCATTACAGTTCTGTGTATCAATTTTATAGAGCCTCAGTGTCTTTTTTCTATAGAATACCTGGTTTACACAGCCCTGTAATTTTTGCTGATTGTACAGTACAGTAGTTGACATTGTTATACATCACATTACTGCATGTATAAGTTATGCAAATAAAAGCAAAGTCATCCTTGACCATTTCTTTGTTCTGAATCCTTATAATGTACATACCATAAATAGTTGCTCATTTAGCAGCCAACTCAATTAACAACTTAATGGCAGGACTGGAACTTGTTGTTTCAATGAGGAATGTCTGAGGTGGACACCTTTCTAATGTTTTGAGAGTATGGCGTGGTGCGTTCTGTGACCCCCCCCCCCCAAGTCAGTTCTCCACCTCTATGTCTCTACCTCTTGGCCTGGCCTTGGCTTTGACTTTGATTTTTCTTCAGATCTTTCATTTACGTTTGGATTTTTATTCTGTCCACCTGAGTCTTGTGGGCTGGCCTTGGATTTTGCCTGCCCTTTCTGTGTGGAAGTCTGAGCTTAATTTTGACACTCTTGAAGGCCTCTTGAACTATTACATATTCAAAATAGTCCTTATAATCTTGCTGTCTTCCTGTTGAAATCTGGGCATTTTACAGTTCTGGTCTGCAGAAAACGTCCTTTATTAAAAATGAACTGTCAGACAGACTCAAGGATGATAAAGGATCTAAGATACATAGTTTGTCTTCAGTTAATTCTTTTTAGAAACACAAATTAATCTTATTTTCTGAGAGCTTTTCTTTATAACTTACAGCCACTCTTTAATTACACTTGCAATTTCTCCTGAAAACAATGAAATGAAAAAATGTCTTTGGATGTCATAGAACTAAATTTATGGTGAAGAAAAATGGATTTGAGCTATCTTGTTACATTTCAAGGTTTACAGGTATATTAAAATTCAAAACCCATGGGAGTTGCTAGGCCATTTGTTAATCAGAGCGGTTATTTTCTTCTCCTTTTGAGTGTTTATTTGTAGCTATGAATTCATGGTTGAAGCATGCAGAGAATCTTCCCTTTTCTGACCATTGTAATTATATCTCTGTGTATCTGGCACTAACCCTTTCCAAGCTGATATTCATACTTAGCTATAAAAAATGTACAACTGATCAGACATCCAAATGGTTTCATTCATTCATTCATTCATTCATTCATTCATTCATGTGTTTTTATTTTTTATTTTTATTTATTTATTTTTTTTAAAATTCCTTTATTTATTACAGTGTCTCGCCACACATCACAGATTCTTTTTTCGCGGGGGTGGGGGGTGAGCTCAGCCGGCCCTGCAGGGAGGGGCTGGCATGGCATGTGGTGCTGGGGCTCGAACCGCGGTCCCTGAGAGGCGCTCTAGACCGCTGAGCTATCTTGCCAGCCCGATTCATGTGTTTTTAAATCACAGAACTGACACCGGAAGAGAGGGCCCAAAAGATCGCCAAAGCCATGCGCAAACAGTCTTCTGAAGTCAGAGAGAAGTGGGAAAGTCTTAACGCTGTTACTAGCAGTTGGCAGAAGCAAGTGGACAAGGCATTGGAGAAGCTCCGGGACCTGCAGGGCGCCATGGATGACCTGGATGCCGACCTGAAGGAGGCAGAGGCCGTGCGCCACGGCTGGAAGCCCGTGGGAGACTTGCTCATCGACTCGCTGGATGATCACATCGAGAAGACCTTGGTCAGTGTCTTAGTTACTTTTCTTCCTGCTGGGAAATTCTGGCTCCTGTTTCAATCTACAGTCTGCTCCCTAGAAGGGGCCTGACAAAGGAGTGCTGCTCAAGGCCTGGGAGAGGAACCAGAGGGGAAAGGGTGGTACTGAAGAGGTACAGAAACCTTTCCAGGCCACACCCTTCCTGACCACACCTTTCCACCCCACGCCCCCAGTGACAAGCCTCTCCCACCCAGACCTTTCGTAACCTGTGCAGCTGCTACTTTGCCCTGTTACTATAATCACCTTTAGTTATCCTGCTCTGATTGCCTAAGGCTTGAGAGGAACGTAATGTAAAACACAACAGTCAACATTGTTGCCTTTGACAAAGAAATTTTAAGAAATGCTTTACTGTTAAATATAACACAAATAAACAGGGCCATATATATGTGTGTGCTAATAGGGAATGTTATACAGCCATCACTCCTTAAATCCCCCACCCAAGTCGGCAGTTACCACAGGTGTTTCCCATATGCCTTCACGCACAGAATCCCCTCCTTCAACAACTCCTAAAATGACTTTTATGATCCTTTACCTTTTTATGAGACCTTCTCACCCAGTTGCGAAGCCCTAAACAACAGACATTGTGCACCTTTTTTACATAAATAATTTTGAATCCTTTTCAATGTAGAGGATTACCCTCACTCTTATTGTTGCTTCCACTTTTTTTTTTTAAGAAAGTAAAATATTTTTTTTGTAGCATTTCCTACAGTTTAGATTTTACAGACTATATCTACATAGTGTAGCCTGGCAGACTTAGAGATTTAATCAGATGCATGCCGTCTCCCCTGGGATTGGCACTATAAATTTAACTTATGTCTGAGTACAATGATACTGCAAAGGGTACCAGCAGCCTAGATCTCCTTTGGTTCCCCTACTCTAGAATATTTCCAGAAGAACTTAATGAAATTCAGGCAAAAAAAGAGGCACACATAGTATATGTAGAGAATAGAAGAACTTGTAATAGCATATTAATCTATGTATTAGGTAGGCATGAATCAAATAAAAGAATATGACAGTGGAAAATCAACAGGCATTAGCGTGACTATCACATGGCATTCTCTCTCTCTCTCTCTCTCTCTCTCTCTCTCTCTCTCTCATTTTGTGGAACCAGGGATTGAACTCAGGCCCTTGTGCTTGCCAGGGAAGTGCTTATTCCACTGAGCCATCTCCGCAGCCCCAAAGAGCTGGGATAACAGGTGTGCATCCCCACACCCGGTCTCAATAGCCATCTCAGTGTGCCCAGGGGTTGGGCCGCCATGGCATGCCCAGGGATCGAACCCCCATCCCCTGGGCCTGCATGCAGGTGCTTTAATTCACTGAGCTATTTGGCTGGCCCTCACATGCATTCTTATTGTTAGCACACATTTCTTTCATGTGTGTATTAGGCATTGTTTTTGTTCATGTGGCTGCATAGGAGGAGAAAGATCTGAGAAATTAATTAATTGGATAGTTAGGCAAATTGTATAAGCAGATATATATGTATATAGACTTAGGAATAATAATAGTTTTTATTTATTAAGTGCATTTGCTCTGCGCCAAGAACTGTTCTTAGCCAAATTACATAAATGTCTTTTTTTTAATCCTCACATCAACCTAAAAAAGATGGAGACTATTACAATTCTATTTATTTTGCATATAACCAAATGGAAGATAATTGCTCAAGCTTGCATAGCTAAGTAGTAGTTTTCATGATTTTTGTGTATGTTCTTCTCTTTCACTGCAGAAATCATTCTTGCTAATGCAGTGCAATGCAGCCTCGATCCCTTATTTGAGTTTAATGCTTTACAAAGTTAAATGACAAATTTTAAAATTGTCAAAATTTGTTACTGAAAGAGTGTTGGTTCTCATCACTTTTCAGTGTAGCTATGTGAAGTTCTCCAGCTACTTTACGATTCAAGGAGGCCTCTTCTCGCAGCCTTCACCCTGTGACAACCATTTCCCTTGTATAATTATGAGTTTAAAATGACCTACACAGCCATTAGCATGGTTTCTTTAGAAACTGTACACCTCTTGCATTAAATACAGAAATTCTCCAAGTCAGTGGTTTACAAGAAGGAAGTAGCTTTGGACAAAAAAAAAAAAAAAAAAAATACACAAAGGAATTTATACATTTGAATTGGAAAGTATCGTTTTAATACAAGTTGATTAATGTTGTAGAAAAAATGAAAAATTGTATCTGGGATTACTAAACCCTTTCCAAATTTGAGTGTTATTCATCTCATTTGATTAAAGGAAGGACTTATCTTTCTGCATCCAAATCTTTTTGTTCAAACCTCTGCTTCAGTGCAAATCAGGAAAAAAAAAAAGTAAAATTAGTATTTTAATCGAAAGAAATAAACTGTGGATTAAAATATCTTGACATCTTATTAGGAAAAGAGAAAACAAAAGCCAACTCACCCTAAGCCAAGTAAGAGAAATGTAAATTCTGGGTTGTTTTACAGGTGCTGTAAAGTAGACCCAAAATCCTAGTAAAGCTATTGGTAGATAAAATTAAGTACTGATTATTGCTAAACATTATTAAATGTCAGAGCAACTGGAAAATAAAATCTTTCAGAGTAATCAACTAATTTCAACGCCCTAAATTACCTGTAATCATTCCTCTTTGCAGAAGGCCCACTTGTGTCAGGAGGCAGGTTGGACATTGGCACGAGCCAAGAGTCTGCAGTCAGCACCTTTGATACTAGCAGCTGTTTCTGTTCTCACAGCAAGCAGGACCACATCTTCTTCAAGAAAAGTATAGTCAGAACATGATAAATTTGTTCTCTATACTAGAACACATGGCAGTTCTGAAACCATTTAAAATTTGCTGCTTATTTCAAGTCCCTATGTTTGGAAGCTCTTAAAAAACCAAAGATAAACTAGTCTTTCTTTCTCTCTCCCCTCCCTTCCCCTCCCCTCCCCTCCCCTCCCCTCCGCTCTCCTCCCCTTCCTTCTTTTGTTCTTTCTTTCAATGTATTTGGTTGTTTGGGGTTTCACCATGCAGCTCTGACTCATAGTGATCCTCCTGTTTCAGCCTCCCTAGCACTGGGATTACAGGTTTTGGCGAGCTCAGCCAGGCCAGGGGTGGGGCTAGTGCAGCATGTGATGCCAGGGATCTAACCATGGCCCCTGTGCTTGCCTAAGCAGGTGCTTTAGTCCACTGAGCTATCTCGCTGGCCCCCAAGATACACTTTCTTGATGGAAAGATTCTTTTTGGCCATAAAACACCTGATCATATAAATAAAGCCCTAAAGACCTTGTTTGTCAATGCTTTAATGTTTTCACTTTTGGCTTGCAATAGAAAAAATACTTTTACAGAGGAAAAAAAGTGAGTTTCTTTATTGTTCTTTAAAAATTTAAAATCCTGCCTCTGACCATACAGAAAAGATTAATGTATAAAGCTAAAGCCATGACTGGAAAAATCTCAAAGGATCTGAGTTCTGTAAATTTTTCTTAAACAGAATCTGAAGGACCATACTTCTTTCAAGTCTAGACGAGAATTGCGCTTTCCTTACCCTGCTTCACATTCCCCTCTGTCTTATGCTGCTGTATTAACAGTTAATCTATACTTACACAACCTCTGTTACCACACAGTTGCTTTTTTTCTTTATCTGCCTCTGTGCATGCAGCTGTGTGTGTGCATTCTGTTATCCAAAAAAGCCACCATGGGCAGGAATGGAGATGGTGATGGAGAAAGGCTAGCACAAATTCTAATTCCTCCGTTACGTAGGAACCGCTCACATTCTTTCCTGAGCTTTTCTCTCCCGGCTTTTCACGTACCTGTGTCTGCAGAGTTCCCGCACTAGTTCTCGCTTTACGCACGTTGACTTCCATGTCTGCTGTTTCAGGCGAACGCTTATTCCACTGAGCTGTCTCCCCAGCCCCGTGCCCCCTGTCTCAGATGCCACACTTGCGCTGCCACCTCCAATGTCTCTGTTTCTCACACTGACTGTGGCCGTCCTCTTATTTCCCGCTGTGGGTTTTTTCTATAGCTTGTGGGCATTTTTAAGAATTTTGAAACACTAAGACATACTGTCTGATGTGCCTTAAATATTTTCCTTTTGAAAATAAAGTCAGTTTCTTTACACACTTTTGAGGTTTATCGAACATAATGGTGGCTTTTAGCTTTCATCTGTGTTGCACAGGGAAAATTTTGTCTCCACCTTCTTAGGAGTTTTTTTAATCTGGGCCTGAAAGTTAAATTGACTTTAGATAGAGTAAGAGGAGAAATACATACACATTTGGTTCACATCGGTTTATATTTAAGATGGGAACCCCTACAAGGAAATGAAGCCCCAGAAAAGAGGCAAATCTCTACATAATTTCATATTAGGTAGAACAAAGAGAGACAATTTTAGAAAATTAACTCAATTATGTGGAGAGAATAAAAGAAGGTGATTATTTTAACAAAGCCTACACAGAACTTTGTTCATTTTAATCTCCCATCATTGATGATAAAAAGACTATTTTTCCTCCTGGTGCAGGAGGAAATTTTTAAGTGTTTGAGCTCAAAGTAATCCTGTGTGATAGTAGTGTGTGTTGGCTGGCTGGTTTATTCTGCCACGATCCTGTGCTATAGAAGGGAAGTTACTTGAGGTATCTAGAAACGTTTAGGAGAGAGAGGCAAAGGAGAAAGTGGTTAGTGAAGCTTTCTTTTTATGAACATTAGGAAGAACTTTAATCTTATAGTATTATGGGATCTTTGAATTTTTCAGAATATATATATATATATATATATATATATATATATATATATATATATATATATATCTTTTAGAATGGTAAAAGAAAGGGGCCATTAGATATTACCTACTCGGTCTGCAAAGGAGATGGACATGTTAAGAATGGTAAGACCTGAGGGTAATCCTAACAGGATGTATATAATACCTGCCATTTATAAGTTAAGTTAAGCATATGATGGATTATGATTTTGTGTCATACTTGGGAATTTAAAATGTGCAGTTTTGTCTTAGTGTTCCAACTCTTTTCACCATTTTATCTTGACTTCATCTTGTCTCAAGTGTTTTTGTGGTCCTTTGTCAATAGAAATGAATTCTGTCTCTTTTGTACGGCAGACCTTGTGCTGAATGTAGGAGAGTGTTCTCAACAGACTTCCATTCCTCCTTGGGCACAACGAGAATATGGATGCCTGTGGTACCAAGTACTAGGCAGTCTGACATGGTCTGGTACTTAAAGGACAATAGCTGGGTTCTCAGGGCTCCAGGATGGCCCTGACCTAACACAGGCTTTGTGTGCTCAGTGTGTTGGTTGAAAATCTTGGCTGAAGTGGAGAGACTTTCTGAAGGACACAGGAAAGGGACCTGTAGCAAATACTGTAGAGGAAGAGGTCTCAGGAAATCTTTCTGAGGGGAGGGAGACCTAAGTTGAGACTTT
The DNA here is from genome assembly GCA_004027165.1 of Ctenomys sociabilis. Taxonomy (NCBI): domain Eukaryota; kingdom Metazoa; phylum Chordata; class Mammalia; order Rodentia; family Ctenomyidae; genus Ctenomys; species Ctenomys sociabilis. The sequence continues at coordinate 40,192 of PVKA01003904.1, forward strand.
GAAAAAACTCATAGCACCTTCGTTGGGAAAAGCGATGCTGATAAATGTAGAGGCAGGTGGAGGAATATAGAGAATGGAGGGAAATTACTGTTGTCATACTACTTTCTACTCTCACAGACGTGTTACTGACCTAAATCATTTCATCCTCCCTACTTCACACATCTTGGACCTCCCACTCTTCCTAGAGCTCTGGGCTGTGCTCACAGATGGCATCTGGGTGTTTTTTTTTTTTTTTGTTTTTTTTTTTTTGGAACCAGGGATTGAACTCAGGCCCTTGTGCTTGCCAGGGAAGTGCTTATTCTGAGCCATCTCCCCGGCCCCTGATCCTCTTCTTTTCAGTCTCCCCAGTGCTGGGATTACAGGTGCGCACCACCACACCTGGGCTAGGTAATTAAAGACCTGTACACCTGGGGGCGGGGCCGGCTCAGCATGTGTTGCTGGGTATCAAATCCTGGACTCTGCGCTTGCCTAACTAGGCACTTGGTCGTCTGAGCTATCTCACTGGCCCCCCACCATTTTTTTTTTTTTTTATTTTAGGGAATGGTCTACAGGGTGTTCAGGGTTTCATTACTAGAGCGGACTTTTAGTGATCCACCTGTTTACAGCCTCCCAAGATCTGGGATTACAGGTGTGCGCCACCACACTCCGTCTCAATTGCCATTGTGTACCCCAGAGGCCGGCCTGGCACAACAGGCTTGGGGATTGAACCTCTGGACTCTGTTCCTGCTTGCAGGCATTTTAATCTGCTGAGCTATTTGCCACCCCTCCCACCTTCTATTTACAGGTTAAGAGGAAATATATTTAATTCAAGTTGTTGCATCAGGTGAAACAAGTATGATGGTAACTGTATTAAAATAGCAAAGATAAAGTGTGAAGGAAAATTAGAGAATCAAGCTAGAAGTCAGTAAAGTGGACAGTAACAGCACACTTTCCTCAGGCTAATTTGCATGTAGTAAAATATGAAGGAAATACCCAACAGCCTAAATGATGTTTGTGCTGTAACTCCTCTCCTTGCACACACATGTGCAGATACTTAGTCCTGACAGGTGACTGGCTCTTCCTCCAGCTTACTGAAGACCTGCTTATGTCAGCCACTGTCATGCAGGCAGTGCTAGTCCATGGCCCCTGAGCTGGCTTTGCCCTTGTCTTTGTCAGAAAGTTCAAAATTTGCACTTTCACTGTATCCTTTCCCAGTGATTCATGTGTATCATTTTGTCTTTTTTCTAGGGATTTGGAGAGGAAATTGAACCAATCAACCTAAAAGTTAAAGCAGTGAACGATCTGTCTAGTCAGCTCTCGCCCCTGGACCTGCATCCGTCTCTAAAGATGTCTCGCCAGCTAGATGACCTTAACATGCGATGGAAACTTCTCCAGGTACCGTCTTCTCTCCTTTAGGATGCAGGCTGTCATCTTGGATGGTCTGTGAGCCCTTCGTCACCATCCCAGTGTCATTTTCCCTCCCTCTTACTGATTGTTTTGAATAATGAGTGCAGCAAATGATGACATCAGGTATTTGTCTTTTGCTATTTTGATCTGAAGGGCCTCCTTTATTTATGAATATAGGTTTTAATGTAATTTTTGGTTTATGTGCTATATGTATAAAATTGTATAAGATCAAATAAATCACAATAATTGGAACCTACAATGGGTCACAGAAACACTTTTTCCATAACAGCTTATGGAGGAGTCATTTTTCATACCTGTATATATTATGCATTCTTTAGTCTTTTGAAAAACAATGAAAGTTCTCATCATTTTTCTTCTCACTGGTTGCTCTTTAGGTGTCTTGCTTTGACTTTTTCCAGATAGTACATTGCTCAGTGATGATAATGGCGCTAGATCTTATTTGCTTATTTCGGGTTTAATAGGTCCGAAGCACTGGCAGCTTTCTGCATTCCTGGGTACCAGCTCTTGCCAGCTATTGTGCTTGCCAAATGAGGGTTTATGGCACAATTTGGAACCTTGTCGTATTCGGTGGCTTGTTCCACCAAATTATCCTATAAGCCAGGATAATTACATTTTCCCTAAAATTAACAGATTAATTTGTGTAGCATTCTGAAAAAAAGTCTTACTACTTTATAGTTTGAAGCTAAAATATATTTAATAAGATACATACACAATTTCAAAGCAGCAAATTTTGTGTATTAATTCAGATATCAAAACACCCAATGACTGATATTTTCTTAGGAAGTTAAGGAGGTAAGAAACAAGTATACAGTATGTGAGTTTTTTGTATCTTTGCAGAGTATCAATCATCTGAAATTAATAAAACAAAATCTATTAAATTCATTTATGGAATGAAATATTTGACCTTTATTCTTCCTTTCTTCTGCTCCATTTCTCCAATTCGTTATCAGGTGAGGATTCCTGTGGTCCTTTCTGATTTATTTCTCCATCTGTTTTTGTTATCATTATCTCCAAGGCTAGAAGCCTCTATCACTACTCGAAAGACTGATGATGAGTGACCATTCTATCCTTCTCACCTACGATCCCTGTAACTTTAGGTTAGATAAGAAAGATCTGTGCTTGCTGGCAACTTGGCTAAATTTCAGCAATTGCATTATCTTTACTCAACAACAGAAAGTATAGCATTTGGATTTTTTTGTCTTAATGAGTAAGTCCATTCTAATGTAATTTCAGTTGCTAACCAGAAGACATTAGAGCTGCCCCATGAGCCAGACAGAAGTCTCATTGCCCGGCAGCTGAAAATAAGCTTGTTCAGTGTAAAGGGAATGGCTAACTAGCATTGCACAGGCAGAGACGGGGGAATGAATGGAAATGTCTTTGGGCCTGGTGCCATCGTTACTGATTTGCATTCAGTTTCACAGTTTAACAACACTTTGCATTTCTATAATGTGGAGAACTGTAGGTTGTGTGTAAGCAAATGTGATATTAATCTACTGATATCTGCTGAGATACACATCTCCATAAGCAGAGATGATCAAGGCAAACTCAGAAAAAATGGCATCCCATTCTCACTTGGCTTGTCACTCTATGTTCTCCTATCATTGAGTCTGTTGTCCGTCCGTCCGTCCGTCCGTCCATCCATCCATCTATCCATCCATCCAGCCAGCCATCTGCCAATCTGTTCATCCAACCATCTATTTTTTAATCCCTTGGAATATTCAAGGCTTCTTTTCATTTGCCCTCTGTAGCGCTTCTTGACACAAGGCGTTTAAAAGCAGCATGCTGACCTGTGGGAAGTAGTGTAACAGTTAAGTAGTAGAGTACACTACCAGACAGCCAAGATCTAAATACTAATGCTGCCACTTACTAGTGGTATGAAATGGGAATCTCCTTGTGTCTTTATTTGTCTGTAAAATGGTAACAATAATAATACTCAGGCAATACAGTTGTATTAAAAGAGTTAATTCATGTAAACTGCTCAGAAGAGTGCCTGACGTTATTTATTCTTATTAGAAGTTGATTTCGTACTTTGACTCCAACACTAACAATAGAAGAGTCTATCCAAGTAGTAATGTCTTAGGCAATACCACCATTTATTGCAATATCTAAGTCAAAGATATTATTCAAGTCATTGCCTTAAAATTAATTATTGCATCTGCTTTGTGCATTGTGTGTGCAGGTTTCTGTGGACGATCGCCTTAAACAGCTTGAAGAAGCACGTAGAGATTTTGGCCCATCATCTCAGCATTTTCTCTCTAGTAAGTACTAGTAAAATTGACCAATTGTTACTAATTGTATTAGTGATGTTCTTTCACTTAGTATAGGCTTTCACTGAACAAGTCTTTACTGTAAATGCTAGTACTTATAGCAGATAAATGTATAAGAGGGGGACCAGGGAGATAGCTCAATAGAATAAGCGCTTGTGCAAGGTTCTGAGTTCAATCCCCAGTTCTGCCAAAAAGAAAAGTATAAGAGGAGTTGTTAACATTAATGAAAATAGTATTTGTTGCTTATTTGTTATAGTATGACAACTACTGATAAATCTTGGAAAGGCAACAAAAAATGAATTTGTCTTTGGATACAGTTTTTTACTTGTTAGATCTACTGTGGTTTCTTCTCATTGTTTTTGCCATATGCAAAGGTTAACTTTTCATACAAAATATCATTTTCTCATTTTAAGATTTTAAATTACTTTTTCTTCATAAAAAGTGCTTCTTAGTTGAAAGGGCACCTGCAGTTTTTAATGTTTAAAAAAAGGCTCCATAAATCTTTAAATGAGAAGATTTCAGCTTATGAGGCTCACTGCGATACTGAGCTTTTCTTCTGGACAAGTATTACCCACTTAGTGAAAGCACACATTCTCCAAGTGGAATTTTTAATTTTATGTACAGTTCATCAGACCTTAAATAAATAACCAGAGCTCCTATTTTTATTCACGGCCAAAGACACTACAGAATGTAGGATTTAGAATCAGCAAGATTGAGTTTAAATATTCATTGTGCCTCTCACCAGATCCATGAATTTCTGAAAGTTAATTTGTCTTAAAATACCATAAAATCTATTTCCTCTGATTGCCTTGAAAATTAAATGAAAAGTGTATCAGCTTACAAAGAGCACCTAGCCCAGTTCTTGGCACAAAAGCTTTCAGTAAATATTAATTCTTTTCCTTTCATTTCCTTTGGCAAATATAGGTAAAAAAGCAATTTGTTTAATTCAATTTAAGTAAAGTCTAACTTAAGCCAAACTATACTTCTCAATTATGGCAATTTCTTTAAATCTACAACTATAGAGAAAACTGAAGCACAAAGCAGTGTCTCCTACCTAGACTGACTTTTCTTGTACTTTCTCTTAATCTTTTTTGTAACTGTGGATAAAACTGCTTTATCTGAATTAAAAGTCAGGTTTTCCTTTCATAATTTCACAAGTCCTAATCAGTCACACACACATACACACACACATACACACACACACACACACACACACACACACACGCACCCATATTCACACACATATTCCATTTCACAAACCTGAACCTTAAGATAATCTTTCTTTGAGAGACATATAGTCCTTTTATAAATGCTCTTTACCTTGCCAGGACATTGTTTTCATTGGTTGATTGATTAATTGATCATATTACTGGAGATTCAACCTCAAGCCTTTGCATGGAGCTTCATATTCAACCCTTTTTTAAAAAAATTTGAGACAAAGTCTCATTAAGTCGCTAAATTGCCCAGGCTGGACTTGAACTTTTGATCCTTCTGTCTCTGCCTCCCAGAATGTTGAGATTACACATGTGCATCACTATACCCAGATTCCAGGTTACATTATAAAACTTGGATACCATCAGTATTGATGTGGTATATCAGTTTTCAGTATACTGTTTAGGTGTGAAGTACACTAAATTTCTTAATTTAGTAGAATATCAAGCTGTATATTAAGAACAAAGGAAGGAGGAACTTTAAAAGTACTTGACAGGTTGAGTTAGTTTCTAAAGATCATGTGTTCTAAAGATCATATGTTAATATTGATGAAAAGCCTGCTTTTTACTTAACCGTTCTTTCACTATAGAAACCTGACTGGTGCTCTTGAAGGCATGAAGTATTATGAAATTCACTCCCACTGTTTGAAATTCAAGCACATTCCCTTTTATTGCCTAGCATTGGCAGTCCATGGAGGTGGAAATCATTCAAATTAAATGAATTATTTGAACTGAATGGCAAAGTGTAAACAAAATCCCAATTAGTAAATGTATTAATTGCTGCTTAGAATCTTTGGCTTTATTATGTTTCTTGGACTGTGACAGTGGTTATGAAAGAAATCTATTAGGCACAAAATAAAAACCAACCTATTACTCTGGTGCCAATGCTGAAATGAGGTTGGCTGTGATGAGAAATTTAATATATCTAGTTCTGTACCTTCATTGACCCAGTTGGGAAAAAGAGTGCTTGCATTTCATAAAGAGAGGAGGAACTGTTGACTGGGAAACTCACTGAACGAGTATCGTGAGCTCCAACACCACATCTGAGCTCAACATCTATTTGCTTGCTATCACTTTTTGGGGCTTTATTTTATTTCTGTGTATTTAGTACCATTTCTATCAAATGGACCTTTAATGTATGTGTCCTGCTGGCTTTTGAAGCAAAAGATTTATTTGAAAATGCTTATGTACTTTAGAATGCTATGTATTTGTAAGATACCAATGTAACATGGGATTCGGATAAAAATCCTAGTGAAAACTGACTACATGAAGGTCTAGTGATATTTACAGTGTTATGTTCGTATTTACTGATTAGTTTCTGGCAAAATTCTTTCCTAGCTCTAGATTCACTTGTGCAACTCTTCTGAAATAACTCTTAAAGTAATTCTTTTCATGAATAATCAACATATTTTTTTAAAGTAAGTGTCTAGAAGTGTAAAAAGTGCATACCTCAATTCGAAAAAAAAGTAAAATCTCATAGTTATTTCTACCACAAAGTAAGAAACTAATTTATGTGTATCTCAAGTGAAAGTAAGTATCTCGGTTTCTCTATCCCAAGTGGTTGCTTTAGTTCTTTAAATTTTAATTGCTTTTGTCTGTTTTTATTTTTCCTTTTTTAATTTCATGTAACTGGATTAATATCAATGCCGTCCATACTCAGTAGCTCTTCCTTGTGTGCGTGATGTCAAGTAAAGGGTATTATTAGTGATCTGGAAAACCTAGCCCTAAGAAATCTAATTTTTAAAATCTGGATGTAAAATATATACAGAGTACATTTCCAGATGGTGCAAAGTTCTAAATTGTAGAGCTTTAATAAAGCTGGTGTTTTAGAAATATTTTTATTGACAGGTTGAGTTTGTTACAATTGGCTTTGACACTGAGCATGTGTTGCTTCCTTGCAACTTTTCATTGGATGTTTAGAGCCACACTGTTTGGCTGCATGCATTTTGTAATTACTGGGGACCAGCTCAAATCCAGAGCAGTTCTCATTGGATATGCTATAAAATGTGTCCATTTGCTTTGCATTAAGGTGTAAAGCTTTTAGGTTACTGTTTTTTTTTTTTTTTCCAATAATCTCCCTTTGTTTCCACAGCTTCAGTCCAGCTGCCATGGCAAAGGTCCATCTCCCATAATAAAGTGCCCTATTACATCAAGTAGGTGGATTTTAATTCTTATTTAAGGTACCAAGAAAATAAAGTTTTATTGATAACTCAGCAAGCTTCTCCCATAACTTTCAAAACTGGAATTCAATCTTATTACCTGGAATAAATTCATTCATTCATTCATTCTTTCTCTCTCTTTTGCTCTCTCTTTTCTTTCTCTTTTTCTTCCTCTCTCTATATATATACATATACATATACATATACATATATATGTATGTATATATATTCTGTATTAGTTTAAAAACCAGTGATATTTGTCACTCTGACAAATCAGTTTAAAAATCAGAGTGTTACTAGTCATTTATTGATTTTTCTTCATCTTTGGGGCATTCTATCGGCGTTATTCGTTCAAACTCATCATTCTTTATTTTGTTGTCAATTTAGCTACTTCTTTCTGCTTGTTTCTCATGTGACGTTTATAAATTTTGTATAATTTACGTAGTGTATGAGTAGGAGTGGATTCTTGGCTTAATATATGTATTATCAAAGGACAATGATAAATTACTATTCCTGCAGTCTCTTGAAGTATAAGTTGGTGAATGTCTTCACTTACAACGTGATCTAGTGGTGAATCGTAGTTGACCCTTTTTTGTATCTAAGGAGTGCAGTGTCACAACTGTGACAGTGCTCACTGTGTCAGGAGAAAGCTGCGTTTGATATGAGTGATGTGACCTCAGGCAGACTGGGTAGAGAGCTCTGTTCACACTCTTTTATGTAACGCTTTAAACCAAGCATGGCATCTCTGAAACCTATGCCAATGCGAAAATCTATTTTCTGATACCATTCTCCTGGAGAATTTTGTGTGTGGAATCAGTGCTAGTGATATTGTATTCATTCACTTATTAATATTTTCTTGTAATTTGAAGTGCATCCTTAGGTTAAAAAATTTAATTCCATGTTATCTAATAAATATAATAAGGAATATGTTACATGGTCTTATGAGAAAGTTAATACTTTTGTTTATGCATACTGAGTTATGATGAATTTGAGAACAAGTTGTTAAATTAGTTGGTTGATATCAAGTTTGTACAAGTATGAATTGAAAGTAGTCAGGCTGGGCAAATTTGCATCTCTTTGTTGAAAGCAGATATGATAATCCAATTCAAATTTTAAACCTTTAAGAAATTTTTGCATTTTGGGCCAGCCAAATAGCTCAGTGGATTAAAGCTCCTGCTTAGGCAGATGGAGGGGCCAGGAGTTCCATCCCAGGTCTATCTTGCCAGCACCACCCTCCCTCCCCAGAGGGTGCTGAGAGAGTGATTGAGTTTGGGTGTGGTGGTGCATGCCTGTAATCCCAGAACTTGGGAGGCTGTAAACAGGAGGACCGTTATGATCTATGCAGAGAGACCCTGTAGACCCTGTCCTAAATATAAAAAAAGAAATAAATTTTTACGTTTTATTCTAAATGATAGTAGTATCAGAGGATTGTAATTAACTCTGATAAATATTGATTTGAATTTAGCAATACAGATATAAATCTGAGACAGAATAATTCCCTTCACCAAAAGATGCTCCACCCTAGTCCCGGAAACCTGTTAATGTTAGTGTGGTGAAGTCAGCTGACCTTAGGGTAAGGAGGCTCTCCTGATATCCCAGTACAGTCGCGAGAGACCTGCAAAGTGGAAGAGGAAGATAGAGTGTCAGCGTCCGAAAGGGGCTGGGAAGATACTGGATGGGAGCTTTTAAGACAGAGGACGAGAGCCAGCCAGAATCTTGGAAATGCATGTTGCCTGGAGAGGCTGGGCAGAGAAAGGAAGTGGGGTTGTTGTAGACCCACCAGACAGGGCATGGCCCTCCAACCCTGACTTTTGCTCACAGACAAGCAACAGTAGAAAATTAGGTTATGTACTGTACTGTGTCTAAAATTACATGCAAAGTACTTGTAATTACTTGTCTGAATTCACCTAGAATCTTTCATCATGTGATTCTTTTTTTAATGCAGACTGGATTTTGGTTTTAACTAGATAAAGAAAACATTAAATCTATGTCTTGGTTAAGTTCATGTAATGATTTTCTTGTTGATTTGAGACTGTTAAAGCCTACTCTTAAAGCAAACTGCTACTAAAAGGAATTTGTTCAGATTCAGGTCAGTTATATATGACTGAAAATTAAATAGCCTGAGTCATAATTTCTCTAATTTATAGTGTTTATAGAATCTGGTAGGATTTTATTTGTCCTCGTCTTAAAGTTCTTATGCAGCAGATTGGTAGAGTAGAAGTTTACATGATATCTTATTGGCTAATTTTATGAGACTTTCATTGACACTGTGTGTGTGTGTATGTGTGCTAATATGTAATTGTTTTTAATAATTAAAATATGTTAATATTTTTAATAAATACTTTTAGGACTAAAGCCTCCTAAAAACAGTTCAAGTGTTAAATGTCTCTTTAAGACATTAAAATATTTAGAAATCTCCCTATTTATATAAAGAATATTTTCCTGCTTTTAATTCTCTTTGTTTAATTAAAAGCTTTCATTATTTGCTGTTCTGTGTAACTTAAGAGTTTATTTCCTCATTAAGAAGGAAAAGCAAACTCCAGGGTTAGAATTATAAAGGCCAGTTATTTCCACATGAAGAATTGTTATGAAAACAAAATTTAATACCCAAATAAATTAATAAACAAGTAAATGATAAACAAAAAGACTTTGAATATACACTTATTTTTGCCTGGCTGCACTGCTAAGTAGAAGAAAATTGTTAAAAACAAATGTAGCCTGGCTGTCATATTGCTGAATTTTCCTTAGGCAAATTAGAATATATTAATTTGGCCAACAAATAATGTTCAAGTAAAAATACATGTGTTTTCAGTACTTAAGTAAACACTTTTATATATGCATTCCAATGGTAGAGTGGCACAACAAATTTGAAGATAGAACCAGGAAAATAAAGTTTTATTACATATTTTAACTTTAAAAATTAGTTAAAAATATACTTTTATTCTTCCCCAATCTATTTCTATCTTTGTGTGCAGTCCTTGCCTAGTATTTTGAAATGTACTTGTTTCTAGAAAATGACTGAATATATATATCTGAACTGTTAGAGTATTTGTAGTGTAAATCTTTATATTTGTTAATTTCTGTGTTAGTATTCCAGCACAATAGCAAATATCCAAGATCATGAACTTAAAAAAAATTATTTTAACCCATGGTTTTAGAGATTGCAGACAAAGATCAGCTGTCCCACTGCTCGTGGCTCTGTGAGAAGCTAGCTTTCCATGATGGAAGGCACAAAAGGGCAACACCGTTCTCCTTATGGCCAGGAAGCAAAAGACAGGAAGAGAAAGGGCTTCAGGAGGTATCCCACAATCCTCTTGGCAGTACCTTGCCATTGATTGGAGGATTTCTGCTAGCCTCACCTCTTTAAGATTTCATAACCTCCAATAGCACCACTCTATAGATTAAGCTTTTCTTTTCTTTCCTGTTTTGAATGTGTTTGGTTGTTGTAGAGTCTTACTACCATGGACTCATGGTGATCCTCCTGCTTTCAGCCTCTCCAGCGCTGGGATTATAGGCGTACACTACTCTGGCAGCTGCCACGCCATGTTTTGCCAGGGATTGAGAACATACTCCCTAGGCTTGCCTAAATTTGCCTCAGAAGGCACTTTAGTCAGCTGAGTTATCTTGCTAGCCCTGGAATAAGCTTTTCCACTTCACCTTTGGGATATATTTAAAATCCAGTAAGCTCTTATGTTGAACCATATTTTTGAATTGTATTTACAGAGTATAAGAAAGACTTCCTGAAACTGAACTCATTATATTTTTTTAATATAATCCATGATAGTTCATTGTACTCTAGGTTTAAGAAAGTTTTAAATTGGCTCCTGCTGTCATCATTATATGCGAAAGTCTACCATGAAAACTAGATCTCTTCCCTTGTACATTTTTTGTTTTATTCAATTATTCATTTCTACAACTGAAACAATATCTAGAGAGTTTGTTGCAGGGGTAAAAGAAATGAATAGCAACTTCAGGTTAACTTTTCCTGGTGCGTCAAATTAGTCGTTTGAGAAATAATCATATAAAGTGTAAGTAGCTGTAGTGTGAGAATGATGAGCATTGTGATGAATCGAACTTGTGCACATTGATTTGCCAGGCGCTAGGCTGGACCCTGTGTGTGGATGAGTTCTTTTAATTCTCTCAGTAGCCCGGCAATAGCCCAATAATAGCTACTATTATTGCTCCCATCTATGGTAAATAATATGCACATTAATAAGTAATTAATAAGTGCAGATAGAGCCTGCTGGAGCAGCCAGTCAATGAGTAAAATAGTGTTTCACCCTGCTCTGACACTGGCCCTGGGTCCCTCCCTATCCTGGAGGCAGACACTAGAAATACTGAGTTGCATAGAAAATTTGGTTAGAAACAAGGATTATATTTAAGAAGGCAAAGAATAGTGAGAGAAATATAAATAAATAGCCTTTTTTTCATATTTATAGACTTGTTACCTTTTATTGTATGCCTGTTGTATGCCAGCAACTGAGCCAACTGTCTGAGGACAAAGTGCATAGTTTGTCTGAGACCCTGTGGCTGCCCCAGTCTTCTGCTCTGTTTTGGTATGGACCTTTCTACAGGCTCGCCTGTAAGTCTAAGGAAGTTTCATACTGTAGCCTAGTAGTGGACTACTGTAATGTTCTACAGATAAGACAATGTCATTCCCCAAAGGCCTGACAAACCCTGATAGGAGGCTAGGAAAGCAAGCAGTATATAGTACAGCCATCTACCTTTCCCAGTCCTATGGTAGGGAGATTTCTGTGCATAGGGAGATACATATCCATTAGTAAGACAGCAACAGACCTGGCTCCCAGATGTCCCGGTGTTAAGATGGTCATGGTCATGGTAGTGTTCACCACATCTCCCTGTTGGTGAGCCCTGCCTTTTCATGGGATTAGGAAGGTGCCAGGAGAAAGGGTGGTGTTTTTCTTCCCCTACCATGTCGTCTCTAAATGCCATGTACTTTGCTTTTCAGGAAGGCTTAGTCTAGTTGCAAATGATTATCCAGCTCCTGGGACCAGGCTTTACCATCACTTAGCAGATCTAGGGGTCTCTCAGTCCCACTGGAATCTGAACTACAGATGTTCTTTATATCACACTGTGTACCGTGTACCATCTCATTCACTCAGCATCAGTATAGACATGTCAGTAACTTGTGCATGTGCCTAGAACATTTCCTAAAATTGACATTCCTCAGTATTCCAAGATACTAATCAGAAGAAACTCACCTACCTCTATATACATCACTTTGTTGCATTTCTCTCACTTGTGCTAATCCCCCTTTGAGTAGGTCTAAATTAAGATTTTCCTTCATTTATTACATCTTCTTGATATTGTTTTCTGTTCTGATAATCCTATAGAGCTAAAAGTCCTATAGATCTATTTTATTTTATTATTATTATTATCTTTTTTTTTTTTGTACCAATGATTGGACTCAGCATCTGGTGTTTGCCAGGCAGGTGCTTGTGACACTGGGATACATATGTCCCTAGATATAGATCTATTTTATTTTTTAAATGTATTTTTTTTAAAGAGTAAGCTATATTTCCTGGGGGAAAGAAAGCTCCTGTCTGAGACAAGTACAGAATGGGGACCTGAGAAGGTTGTCCCCATAGATCTCTTTTAAATCTCCTTTTTACCTTCCAAGATCACCTTCTCCCTGCCCAAATTCATTCAGCGCTGGAGAAAAGAAGTGTACAGTTGTAAATGCAATCTGGAGGAATGAGTTTTTCTTTATACCATTCCAGTGGTTGGTTTGTGTACACTGCGTATATATGTCTTGGTAGAACTCTTATGTTCAGGCTGGAGGAGAAAGTGAGTACATATTTCTTTAGGAAAATTATGGCCCATACTTAGGTGATATGGTGGAATTGTCCTTCCTTAAATAAGGACAGAGGGGAAAGACAGAGAAAGAAAACCAAAGAGGAGGCCTAAAAGGAAAGTCAAAGCCAACTAAATTCTATGTGTAACGTAACCTTTAGTGATTATAGAAAACTTACCCCAGAACACAATGTGCATGGTGATGATACAGTCAACACAGAAAATGAAGACACTGCTTCCTAAAGGCCTTCCTCAGTGGTCTTCATTTCCCTCTTCCTCTTTATCAAGAGCAGGGTGGTATCTTTGGGGTCTCAGAGTTTTGGGTGGATATCCCTTAGGACATGCTTTGAGTCTCTTTCCACATCTGGGCTTGTATTTTTTATTTTAATAGTAAAGAACTAAATGAAATAAAACATTAAAAGGTACTAGAGAAGTTATTTTCCTAAGAAATGGCCTGTAACTGTATCTTTATTATAAATAAATATTAAAAGCTCACTGGACCAACTCTGCTGATGGGAAGATAAGAAAAAAATTGCTTTATGAAAAAATGTAAGGACTTTAAAAATCACTAAAGTTCTCCTATGGGGGCTGAGGAGATAGCTCAGTAGGATAAGCGCTTGCCTGGCAAGTGCAAGGTCCTGAGTTCAATCCCCAGTTCTGGGGAAATAAAAGATAAATTTCTCCTGTGCTTGGAGGCAGCTTCAGACAAGGAACACACCTCGGTCACCTAGAAAATGAAGTAGACAGCTGGCCATGTGGTCAGCAATTGGTAGACTGTTGCTGGAAGCTACCTGTTGTATTTGCCATGTCCTGACTAGCAGAGATAAGTTTAGACAGAATTGACATTGTCTCCAAAAGACAATTAATTGACTGCGTCAGGCCTTACCACAGTATTGCCTTTCTTACCATTTATCCACACATTTCAATAGCCGCTGAGTGGAGCTTTGGCTTGAGGTCTTGTTGATTACTTAGCTCCATTGCATTATACACCATCTGGATTGTGCAGTTTAATGTTTAGGATCAGAAATGCAGTTTGTGTAGTTCTACTGTGTGAAGCAAGAAGGATTGCAGTGGGGCTGTTAAGAGAGGGAAAGTCATCTGTCCTTTATAAAGATTTTATTTGTAAACTTTTCATTGAGGTTAGCATAAATAAAACAGATTGAAAGTTGGACACTGAATAAAATATCTTTTCCTGTGCTGACTTATAAAACAGAATTCTACAAGAAGATTTTATTTATCCATATAGAAAAAAATTAGAGTTAAGCTTGCTTTATATGAATATAAATGGGAGAAATAAAGTTTTTTTTTTTCTTAAAAATGAAAGGATACAAACTCACCTTGACTTTTGTTGGTTTTGTTTCTTGAGATACAGTCTCATGATGCAGTTCAGGCTGGCTTTGAACCCAGTGTGTAGTGCTGGTTAGCCTCAAACTTGAAGTGATCATCCTGTCTTAGCCTAAGTGCTGGGATTACAGACACAGGCTACCACACCAGGCTTCGCCTTTAAACAAAACAAAAAGACATAAGGACAAATGTGACTCTGGTGGAGACAGAAGCCTGGTGCTACCACCTCATACAGAGCTTCCTCTGGCCAGGGCCACAGCACATGCCCTGCAGCAGTAGTGATCAAAGGTCTCATCCTTCCTGTACTAGGAATTAGAGATTGGTCATAGTAGGGTAGGGTAGGAAGTATAGGCTTCTGTACATCGTAGTTCTCTAGAGGAGCAGAACCAATAATAGACAGAATTACAAAGGGGCTTTACCACATTGGCCATGGTCAGAGGAGTAGAGCCTCAAAATGGACATCTGTGTCCTGCAGATCTAGAGAAACCAGTAGCTAGTACCCAGGAGCTACTCAGTTGTCTGAAACCTACAGCCTCAGAACAACAGGGAGCAAATGTACAGCTCTGTCCGAGGCCTCAGAGCTTCCAAAGAGCCCTTGGAAAGACTGACAAATCTAGAGCCAGAATTCATACCATGAAAACGTAGAGGAGGACTGGAGGATGCACTATCGTGTTTTTATTTGATGGAAAAGTCTTGAGTCCCTTCAGGACATTGTGGCATTCATGACAACACAACTACACAGTCACAAAAGAGAATTTCCAGAGCTATGTTAAAAGGTAGCAAGAAAAATGGGATTAGTATTTTTAGGGGAGTATTTTAAGGAGGCAGTGTGTCTCAGTATCCCACCTATAATCTGGGATTCCCCACTTTTACAAGCATAGTGAAGAGGAGTGAGTGTTCATGAAAAGTGTTTGCAGAAGTTGATATAACTTGGGGATTAGGGTAAATTGTTCCCCACACATGTTCTCTTCTGCTATCGCAACACTCTCGAAGGACACGCACAGAAGGAAGGTCAGCGTGGCCCATCAGGGTACTCCAGGTTTTCCTACAGTCATGCCTCAAAGAAATATAAATTGAAGACCATAAAGTTCAAAACAGGCATAGCTCACTCTTAGATCTCTAGGAAGATGTTACTTAAATGAGTGATGTCACATCACACTGCCAAAATTTGTTTTCACTCCTTTAGCCACATAAATGCAGAATTGCTTAGATGACAGCTCTTGATCCCTGTGTATAATTTTTGTGAGCATACATGAAGTGGATGTTAGCAGGACCAACATTTTGTCTGGGTTAATTTCATTTTTCTGGATGCTATTTTCTTCATGTTACCTCTCACCTTCCAAATGTACTTTATGACTGATGGAGGATGTTTCTTTCTCCCTACCCTGAGGAGTGGAGTGGCTTGGAACCATGGCACTCACTGGTAATTGTGCTGGGAGCGGTCTGAGAGGAGGAGAGAAATTGGAGGCCAAGTATCAGCAGGTTGATTAATGAAGGCAGCATGAGAAAGCGTGTGGGACACAACTCTTGTAAATTTTGTTTGTGAAGGAGAGAAAAGGGGTGATACTGGTAGCTAGCAGAAACTAGGAAAGGTAGACAGGGAAAGACGCAAAGAGAGATAAGGAGTAGGGGAGGGAAAGAGGGTGGCGGGTCTGTGACATTGTGTTCTGAAGTACAGCTTTACTGAGAGAAGATTGATCATGCTTCATAAGAGTTTTTAAATCCTTGGGAAGAATTGGCCCTTGATAGGAAGTGACAGTTCCTCAGTAAGAGAGAGAGGAAAGCCAGCTAGCAGGTAGAGGATGTTAACTGATTTGGTTGTAGGAAGATGGAGAAACCCTAGGTTGATGATATTTAGTTCATTGCTGAAGCGTGACCATAAAGTCAGAGCGCTCTAGGGCGGGGAGGGAAACTTACTTTTGGTTTGGGACAGAGGAAGCAGTAGGAAATGAGTGTCAGGTTTTGGTGAAGCGAGTTTATCAAGGAATACAGTGTGGTTATCAGCATTTGGACATTTTGGGTTTGAAATTAGATACTGAAAGTAAAACAGGATGACTCTTGAGCAGTTTTCTCCAGTTGTATTCCCCAACTGCGTAGGTTCTGAAAAGGGTGATATTTGACCAGATCAGGCCTGAGTTTTGAGAGGAGTGAGATGAAGTGAGGAAGTTGGGGTTGTTTGTAATGATTATGGCGGTGGACAGTGCGCTCAGACTTGGGGCAGTAGCTTCATTAAGAAATACTTTACAGCCTTCCGTTTTGTAAGTATACTTCCATACAAAGGCTCAGTGTTAGAATCAGGACATCTGCACATAGGTATCTTGATTTCTGCTTGTGCCCTTGGACAAATTATCTGAGTGCCCTCTGTTTGAATTTCCTTCCTCTGTCAATTAAGGATAGCACTGTCACCAAAATTGTGAGATTATAATGTAGATTGAGTTTACATATAGCAAAGGACAGTTTTCCAGCCCAGAATATAACTTGAATATTCTAGCATAATTGCCTATCACTATAATATTGCACAATCTAAACTAGTGTTCTCTTTCACTCTGACATTGAGGAGGAAATGTTTCTTTTTTTGATTGTCTTATTCCAGAGCAGTACACACAGTTCTTTCTTCCACATTTGTGTTTTTAATTAACTCAGTCACCTTTAGTTCCTTTCTCTTATATGCCTTTAAATTTATAAGGGGGTTGACATGATAAGTTGCAAACCTCCAAAACCCAGTGTCAGCCATGAAAGTGGACAGACAGTAACCAGTGACTGTGTTTGGCCATGTCTCAACTTTTGGAGAAACAGAAGGCCTTCTGGTCATCCTTCCACATTTCACAGGAAAAATAAGACTATTCTAATAAGGACAAATAGGCCTCAAAAATATCTTCCCTAGAGCAGATGTGTGCTTGGAAATCAGTGTCTTGCTAATTCATCAAAAGTAAACACACTTTTCTCTTGGTTCATTTCCTCACTAGTAGTGAGTGCACCACTTCTGTGTTCGGTTTGTATACTACGACATTGTGTTCTGATGTTGTTCATATTGTACTTTCTGTGGATTAGCAGAGTATTATTCTAAGTAGCACCTGGCAGAGACATATACTATTGATTAACCTGGTTGATGTCATATTTTATTAACACCTATAATGTGTAAGATCTCATATTGTGTCAACTAGGACACTCAAGTGGAAAGAGGCACTATTAGAAGTCAAACCAACCCACCAATGTATAATTCCTGTCTAAAGTTCAGTATAGGGCTGGGAGATAACTCACTGATCTAAGGGCCTGCCTGGCAAGCACAAGGACCTGGGTTCCATCCCTGGTACCCTGGGTGTGCTATGCTGGCCAGTGAGACTGGGCGTGTTAGCCCATGCCTGTAATGCCAGTGCTGGGGAGACTGAGACAGGAGGATCAGTTCCAGTCTAGGCTGTGTAGTGAGACTCTGTACCAAATAAACAAATAATTAAAAAAATTAAAGTTCAGTATAAAGAAAGACTCTCTTGATGTTGAAGGATAATTTTCAAAATAGATAAACTCTTTACTCTCATACAAATATAAAAAGGGCATGTATCAAATATGTCAATCATTCCTCTCATTAACAAGAGAACCAATAAGAGGTTGTAAGAGTCTCCAAGGAGAAGACAAAGCTCCTGGCCTTTACAGTCAGGAAGAGATACCAAGATGGATTTATTAAGAGGTGCAAAGCTGACAAGGTAGTCAATAGCCACAGGTCAATAATTGCTGCATTCCGTGGGATGCAATTTGCATTTCTATGGACAAGTCATACATTATGATCAGTTCTTTTCAGTTTTCAGAATTTAAAATAGCTGAGAGAAGCTTTGTAGGGTGCGCACTAACGTCCTCCATCCAAAGCCTCCCACCCAGGGACAACATGCTCCTTAAATGTCCCAGTTCTGCTTGTTGCTTTGGACTTGACTGTTGCGTGATGCTTTGCTTCATTTTACATTTTTCATTATATTTCAGACAGATTCCTATATCTGATGACTATTTAAAAAGAGGGTTTTAGGAACCCAATGGTAATTTTACATCATAGTTCATTCTGCATGGTATTGTTTTACCCCTCTCCATTCATATTTGAGATGAGCTTGAAGCTTGGCTGATTTTTTAGCGGGGGTACTTTGATACCATTTTGGATAACTATGCTGGAAAACTAGAAGCATTTTGTCAGGAGTTGCCATGCTACCTGCAGCTGTTCAAATAGTTTGAGCCTTTAGGTTCATTGTGTATTTTGTCCTAACCACTTCCCACTTAAATAGAAAGAAAGAAAGAAAAATCCAACCACAAACTGCGTCTACTGCTGTATTTTATGTTGTTTGGTAAGCTGCAATTCTACTTTTGTAACCAGAGGCTGTATTTATTTTCAGCGTTGGCAGTTCTGCCTAATGAATCAACTGGTATTGAATTCACAAAGGAGATGCCGTTTCCCTCCCTCCATCTGTTTGCCAAATGTGTATGTTCCCTCTGCTCCAAGACATCACAGTTGCACTAAAGACAGCCATTAGCGGGCAGGCTGGATTCTCATCCTCTGCCTCACTGAATAACGGCATTTTCCTCTTATGGTCACATAGGGGTTGTGTGAGGTAAAGCTCCACATCTGTGATTCTAGAGAAAGCATCCTTATGTGTGTTGATCAAGTATAGACTCTGGCTCTGCACTTCAGAAAGCTTTAGATTGGTCCTCAAGCCCTGGATTGTTCCATCATGACGGGATGCCTATCTCTGGATGGTATTCTTGGAAAAAAGATAAGAGATCAACCGAGATTTTGTAGGCTAAGACTGGGAACCCATGATGATTACTGAAATTATGTTAGATTTTCTTACAAATGGTTTCTTAATTCTTGCTGGTATTAGGGAGGATATTCTTTCTTGATTCTGCATTTTTACAGTGTTGTCAGCCACACTGTGAATAGGAAGAATTTAGAGCTGACAACTGAGTAATTGACCTGTGTTTAAAACAGTGTAGATAAAGGGTAGGTGGTTTTGTTGGTGTTCTAGCCTAGTGGAAATCCTTGCCTCTCTGTCTCAGAGCCAAGGACCAGACAGGGTGGAGTCAGGCAGGCTTTTCAACTCATTGTGAAATGGGATCTTTCTGTTGTAGAATTACTGCGTGTTATTTTGCTTGCGGCTTTGGAATTGCCAGAACAATTTCAAATATAAACTTTACATCTTTATCAAAGTGAATTATGAATCATTCGTGGGTTCTATTATCTGCGGTGTGTGTGTGTGTGTGTGTGTGAAAGAGAGAGAGAGAGAGAGAGAGAGAGAGAGAGAGAGAGACAGAGAGACAATGAGAGAGAGAGAGAGAGATTATGTGCTTTTCCCAGGGATATGTTCCACTTTTTGGCATATTACATAGGTTTTAAAACAAATGCTTTCTCCTAAATTTGTCTTATGAATATTTTAATATCATCTCTGTTGTATACTGTATTATTTCAGGAAGCTTATTAAACAGTTTTGGAAGAACTTAGTGTTGTCTAAGAAGTCTTTTGAGTACAATTACATGTTATTACCCCTGACCTAGATAAG